>CAIGRP010104535.1:0-31826 GCA_903798385.1 Fraxinus cuspidata | reverse complement strand
CCAGGCGTCCTAGGGGAAGAAAAGGTCACTTTCTTGGGAACCCTTTTTTGTGCTTTTTGAAGTATAGAAAGAAAGAATTCTTTCACCAATCACTTTTGATGTTTTGCCTTATGAGACAATAGTGAAGTGGGCTCCACCTTGATCATCCAATTCTTGAAGAAAAGACGTTATAATCTTGTTATGTAGTACTGTTTAATTCTATCTGATCCTCGACTATTGTTGAAGTAATCGATGATGGCAGTGAGATTATGCATGCAATGTGGAAGCCACAGAAGTTCAAAGCCATATACTTATTGGCCACCCTTTATGTGTTGACACTGACTCTTCCTTCAGCAGCAGCAGTGTACTGGGCATTTGGAGATGCTCCTCTCAATCACTCCAATGCATTTTCTCTTCTTCCAAGATCCCCCTTCAGGGACATGGCTGTCATTTTGATGCTCATCCATCAGGCATGCATACTCTTACTTTTGCTACAATCATGCTACATCCTTTTTCACATTATTTTTTTCGTTGGGTCGCATGACCATATATGATTAGACAATTTTAAAAAAAATACGCGCTTTCCCGTCGAACACTTTTTGAACTTCAATGAAGTGTATACAAATGTGTAAACCAAAGGATGTATACTTATTATTCCTTCCGTTAACACTCTAGTACTCATTCTAAACACTCATTCTCGTTTGACTTTTGCTTATCTCAGGCCAACTTTTTTTTTAAAAAAAAACTCTTTTTAACCAAAAAAAAAAAAAAAGTACTTTCGAAAAATTATACAAACATGTTCAAAAATAGCTTGTAATCTCGTAAACAACTTTCAACTTTTTAAAAGCCCTACCAAATGGACGGTCTTTTGATCAAGTGATGAGTGATATTTGGTGGGGATATATGTACAAAAATTCATTTTTATTCAAGTTTATTTTATTCATTTAGGATTCAACTTTTGTTTTGCCAAAAAAATCGATTTTTTAAATCAAACACGCTATAACATATGTCAACTATCAATAATCAAATTCCCATAACAATAACTCCTTTAACGTTTAGAAGCTAGAAAATTAGAAAAACCATGAGTACAGACAAAGGAGCAGGTCACAACCTTACCAAATACCAAATAAACAAAACCCAGCAGGGAAATCAATAATGCAAAACCATTACCGTATATTCAACAACTGCATTGTTGCTGGTAAGATTATACCAAACGGTTTGTGCAGTGGCGATACCGCGCGCCAGCCGGAAAACACCGGAGCCGCCAACGATAGGCATTTCTCGGTACTTGTGCAAAATCGGATTATGTCCAAGTACACTAAGCGTGCTACCATTATACTCTCCATCCGTGAAAACCAAATTTAGGATCATAAGTAGACCAAACTCTTCTAGTGAAGCCAAACCATATATCCCTTGGGCTCGACCCATGATCTTCGAGTCACGTTCCGGCCCCACCCTTAAAGGATCATCTGCTACACTTACTAGACCAAATGAAGTTGGGGACTTGAATGTAACGTTGGATTGAGCCACCGTATAAGAAGTTATATTCTTGCCACTTACCGTATCATGAAAGTAGAAATGAAGTTTGGTTAATTTTTCTTTCGCATATGGTAGCTTCTCGAACCACTTTTCGACGGCTTCCGGCCCTTCTTTAAGGCCACCTGCGGCGGCAGTACTGATAATCACTAACGAGCAAAGCATGAAAATTATGCATAGCTTCGCCATTTGTTATTTTTGATCTATGATGAAGATAGTATTATGCTACATATATATATATATAGCAGATGGATAATGGGATGCTCTTATGTATTACAAGATTCCATTAAAATAAGGACAAATATGCTTTATTATTAAAATTTTATCTAGTAAAGTTATGACAAAAATTATCAATTGTTAGTAGTAACACGGTATTTACCATCATATTTTTATTGTTCCACTATTATTTAGTCGTATTAAGAATTCAAAATCTTATGTTATTGTCGTACTTGTGTCCTAAACCATTTTTTTTCATTGCATTTTTATTATTAATCATTCATTAATTAGTACATCTTTTATTGATAATAGTTTTTGTCTAACGTACATTAAAATGTAGGGGGAAAAAAAAAGAAAGAAACGGAAAAGTGCGACAGAATATATTTTAGAGTACGCTAACGAAAGGGCGTAAATCATCATCAAATATGAGATATGCTAATTAATAGAAGATTGGTGATTAAATTAAGACAAGAAAAGGAGAGACAATAAGTTTTAAGTAAAGATAAAAATACTTATTGTAATTAAAAAGTGACGCGACAAAGAAAATATTGATAATATTGTTCAAATAGTAAGTTTATTTACAATCTTTAAGAGTAGCAAGCTGGTCATCGATCTTTCATTATACATGTATAATTAATCTCCAATAATGAAACCATTTAAATCTTTTTTAGACTATATCGTCGCATGGTCGTGATAAAAATACGCCCCACTTCATTCGTAGGCAACCCTTCAAGTTGAGAAACAAAATTAACTTCATAAAATTGGAGGCTCAAATGATAATTTAAGTGAAATTTGGAAATTTTGGGCATGGTTTACGTAGAAAACCTACCAATCAAATTAACCTACTTATAATCTCAAAAATCTTTGTCAAACAAGAGCCAATTTTAATCCAGAGTGGAAATTCAGTACATATGAACTAACAACAAATAATCAGATTAATTATATTTATTTTTAATAACTTTTTCTTTAGTTAAGATGCAAGAAACGCCACGAGTAAAGACAAAAGGAGCTGGCCATAACCTGACCAAATAAAAAAATAAACAAAATGAATGTTTGGCCATATTTAAAAGTTTTATTAATAATAAAGTCATTTTAAAAAATTATATTTACCGAAATAATTTACTTAATCCAACAATCAAAGTGAATATTGCAACGCCATTACCGTAAATTCAATCACAACATATTTGAAGGTAAAATCAATCCATAGGCATTTCAACGTACTTGTGAAAAATTCGGTTGTACTCAATATACTAGTTGTGCTAGAGTTACACTATCTATCGGTGAAAACAAATTAAAATTGAAGATTAAAAGTAGACCTAACTCTTCCAATGAAGCCAAACCATACATCCTCTGCCTCGACCAACAATCTTCTAGTCAAGTTCCGGCCCCACCATCAAAAGTTGGTGGATTGGAATTTAGGGCATGATTGATTCCCATTAATTTATTTTATAATTTGCTACAAGATTATTTTCAACCACATTTACACAATAAAATATTCTGCACGTTCCCCAAAACTTTTCCATACATTTTAACTTTTTTTTTCCAATTAATGAGAATTGAACGGGCACTTAATAGTGAATTGTGCCATCATAATAGAAGTTGGATTATTGCCACTTAAAAGTTTCATGGATGTAGATAAGATGAAGTTTTATAATTTTTCTTTGGGCGGGAACTTGACACTGTTTATTCCTTGTAAGTTGTAACTATTTACTTACCTCAAAGAAAAGGATGAGCAAAGCTCGTCCAAGACGAGGTATGAGACTGCTTTTCATTCCCGTATCTATTTCTTAGTTCCATTTCTTCACTTTCTATAAAGTGCATTTTGAAATTTCTACAGGGCTATAGTTGCATTCGACTGTACAAAGACACTGTATAACAACTAAAAAGGGTTCTATAAGCCCTTGTTTATCTTCCATCCTTTCAAAACTTTTTTTTTATATGTTCATTTTCAATCATACATTCGTACAATAAAATATTATACACATAAACTTAAAGTTTTTCCCTACTTTTTAACCACACATTCTCCAAAAATTCAATATTGAAAACAATATTTTCCAAAAAAATGACCAACAAACAGGGGCTAAACTTAATCTTAAAAATGACACTACTAAAAATAATTCAATGCAAAGAGAAGTATATACAATCACTCTTTATTAAATAAAAATAAAAAAGGAAAAGGAAACAAAAACAGAATCTTTTATTGCTGAAAGAACAATCGACCAAACCAGCATTAAAAAGTAATTAAAGCACTAAACTTCTGCAGTAGTAAAGAAACGAAGTGCAATAAAATGACAAAGAATTCATGTACACAATCAATCCTTAGAACTTTAAGGATATTCTACTTGTAAATCTTACAAAATTGCCTCTGTTGTACCTCACAATAACATTAGTCAAAAAACAAAAAAAAACAAAAAAACAGAAAAGTAAAAAAACAAAAGTTCATGTGTTCAGCGCATCGATAACTTTCAGCATCAAAGCTCAGCATCACATCTGTGGATCTCTATCTTCAGCTGCCTCAGCAGATCCATTTTCAGTTTTCTCAGCACTACGAAATAGAAAGTAACAAAGATTTTATTTTCAGAGATATTTTCGAGATAAAAAATTACAAAACTAAAGCATGCTTCTGCATCGAGTTCTCAATGCCTAGTAACACTAACTCAAGTCAGTAGAGAAGACGGAGGTTGACATTCCAGAATCACTTAGTGTGTTTATTAAAGAATTCCTTTTTTCGCTCAAATTAGTTCAGCATCGAAAAGGAAAAATGTATTCCACTAGACAGATGCCCATAAGATCAAATAAAGAACAAAAATTGCATACTAAGAAGTAAAACAACAATATTAAGTGAAGACAGTAAAAAAACTCACAGAAAATAATCATCAAACTTCCACCCCTCACCAGCACATGTAAGCAAATATAGCAGGATTGTTACTTTTCTATAGTACAAATTAATTTTACCATTGAAATTTGAAAAAAAAAAAAGTGCAAAACCAATGAACAATTATTGTCATTGAAGATAAGAAAGAAAAATTCCTTCTCAGCTAGGTTAAGTGGGAGTATATCTGGTTGTTGGTCCTGAAGAAAATTGAACGAAGCCGTCAATAGGTTTTGTAGAACCAGCAAGTTGCTTATAGAATGCTGAAAACAACAATGGAATTAATAAGGATATAGGGAGGTGAAGGCAACAACTGACACTGAGATCGAACGACGAAAGAATCGGTTAAATACTACTCTCAATATCCAATGCAGATACTGTAAATGAACTCACAAAACCTCAACTTTGAGGTACTAAAACAAATTCGTATCCAGACAACAAGAATCAACTGGCAAGAACCTGTAATGCTCGGCTAACAGCAACTTAGCAAGTTTCACAGTAAGCAAGCATATACAAGTGACTTGAAAAGAATCCAGAATTTGGCTACAAATGCTTGCAGAAATTCTCTTATATTTGAATCAACAGTTTAGAAAGTACCACTGATATATACTTTAAAGAGTGCGTGTGTATATGTATTCGAAATGCTTTGTCACATTCACAGAACACCCCAAGAAAATAATTCAGATCAACCAGTAGCAACGAGTACATTTCGAGTACAAAATCAGAAGCATGTAGAACCAAAAACGCAATCCAAATTGTCAAAAATAAAGCAATCAAAACAGATATTCATCAGAATTCATTCGATATAAAAACCTAGTTTACCAACCTCTCGGGACGAGAATTAAGAGACTCGGGCCTCCTCCAAGTCCTGTCAGCTCTATCCTCCTGATGCAACCTCTCCCTCCCATTCCCACTCCAAAAGCTCCTCTTCGAAGCCGCCAGTCCTTTAGGGGACCCTGCAGCAACCTCCTTAAGCTTCATACTCTCGAGCTTCTCAATCTCTTTCAAATCTTGCCCCTTCTCCTTTAACACCTCCTCCCTCGGCCTCGCCTCTCCAAATGGATTATTTCCCTTGGGCTTCAATACATTCCCGTCTTCACTCTTCTGTCCTTCGCTTACTGGCAGTGTTCTTGGCTGTAAATTCAACCTCGGCCTACTGGCACTGCCTCCAGTCCCCTCTTCTCTTTTCCTCCCCCAAGTGTCCGAATCGGGGCTGCCCGCTCTCTCTCTGAAACTATCAAACGCACCACCACTTCTCCGTCCCTCCTCCCTTTTCCTTGCCCAACTATCCGAATCAGCACCGCCATTATTGGATTCAAATCCAAAGCCACCTCTTTTTTCATATCTCCGAGGCTCAGAGGGCACATAGGCCTTCTTAGAACCCCAATCGTCGGAATCATCAGCCCTAGTTTGCGAATCAGAGAAAAACCCTCCTCTATCTCCTCTTCTTCTTCCATCAAATCCATCACTAACAATCGATTTCTTCCCCACAGCCCAATTATCCGTCTCATCAGCCCTAGAAGGCGCAAAATCTCGATTCGAATCCCCACCAAAACCTCCCTGTCGACGCGGCTGCTCATCCCTAGCCGGCCGGTCATACGAAGACCCATAAGATCTAAATCCTCCACCTAGCCGGTTTCGATCAAGCTCCTCCGCAGGGCGTGGGCGGGGAGCGGTGGGGAGGCTTAAAAGCTCATCAGGAGTGGGGCCCTTGTTGGCACTGTAACTGGTGAATTCCTGTAGAGACAGGGTTTGGCCCTTCTTCTTTTTCTTGGTCTTTGTTGCCGCCGCGGCCGCAAGGGATGGGAAATCCGCCGCGTCGGCGCTGCCAATGGAGTTTCCGTCAATAGAATCTTGTTTGTGTTGGTGGAGGAGCTCCGCCTCATTTTCCTCGGAATCCAAAGCCCAAGCACCCGGTTTACCCCATGCACTCTCCATTGTTACTTGTCTCTCTCTCTCAAAAACTCTCGAGTATGTATAGGATTTTTCGTAGATTTGCGTTCGAAGGTGATCGACTTGTAAAGGTTGATAAAAGCCGTTTCATGATCTGATTAGAAAAATAATCTAGCGGCTGAGATTGCGTGTATTATTTGGAGTTAAGGGATTTTAATTATTTTTGACAAAAATTGAATAATACATAAGACTGCCAGCTGGCATTGGTTGTATGGCTGGCACGGTTGTAACGCACCACATAAATAGGCAATTGGATTAACAGAATCAAAAATAGGAAACCTCATAAAATTAATAAATTTTACAAAATATACAATTTTTAAATAATTTCATATAGTGAAACTTTTACAATTTGTAAATTAATTGTTTATTACACATCATTATGTATTTGATTAAACTTGTAAAATGTAAGACAATCAAGTCGATAAGACATACTAGTCTAATGGATTAAGCAAAACGTCGAAACCATAATTTTAACTTTCTTTTTATAGTGTGAATCAGTTTTGAGATGTTCATTTTGAAATTTTAACAATTGGCTTGTGTCAATGTGTAATATTTTTTTCCAACATGTTTGATTTTTCATTTGTCAACCATTCTTTTTCCTTGTGGTCCCAAACTTGATTGATATTTTCGCTTTCTGAAAAATTATTTCAAATTGTTATTTCTCAATATATGAAGGATTTGTTTTGTAGTAGGGACAAATATCAAAGCAGTCAGGGTGTGTTGAGATCCTTTTTAAATATACCAATGATTTTTCATAATTCTATCCCATGAAATGCAAGATAAGCACGAACTTAAAACCTGGCAACTTTTTGTAAGCGCCAAGAGTTTCATTCAGAGATATTCCTTTTGGACAATAGTCACAAGGATCGTGCTACATGTATATAGAGATTGACACGTTGGTTTACACATTGATGAGTTTGGCAAATTTTGGTGCATTAGTTTTAACAACCCTTTTTTAATGCATGACCAAATTTTTGACACATAAAGGAGTGTAGAGAATAGGTGTACGAGTAGATTAATCCTAACCACAAATATATTGAAGCGCTTTGTGAATTGCACCGTACATATCTATTAAGTTATTTATAAAGTCAATGAAAACGCCAACGAGTAGCTCCTTATCATTGCAAATTAACCATTTGATCGACCCACCTTCAGACTCACAATCTTCAATAGCCAACATAAGTTGAATTTCCAATCTCTGAGAAGTTTACGACTCTATAACTCGTTTTGGAGAAGAAGTAACAATATTGACAACATTGTTCAAATGAGAAAAAAAAGTTCCAAATGACATGGACTGATGGACATGCTTAGCTACATAAACCAATTATCAACTGTAATTGATGGCAAAATAATGGAGGTAATCCACATAATGAGAATCTTTGAAAATTAATGCTTGAAGTCCATTTCAAGTACCACACATATTACTAGCACTATTATAATTTATGTCATTGGTCTCTCATTTTGTTTGAGCAAGAACATCATATATCTCCATTTTGAAATTTGATGATGTGGTGTCACTAACCCTTTTGCTCACAATTCATCATATCCTTGGATATTCCTTGAGCTTTAGTTGATCATCTAGTTTTTAGATATGATATTCTAATATTATCTCGTCCAATGACAAGATATTCAGACTTTTGCTTTCTTTTCCTAGGTCCTATTCAATACTGAATAATGCTAGTTGTACATAAGGAGTAAATAATTGTTTACATATAGATGATATGTCAAAAGAGTGTGGGAAAGTTTTTTTATTTGAAATTTTGACTCAATCATATCTCACCACATTATGTATATATAAATCATTATGTACATATAACACAATCGTTCAATACTGGTATATAATTGTAATTTAGGAGTTGAGATTGAAGGATGTTGCACCATAGGAATTGGATGTTAATTTTTGGTCAATCCATCATGAAGTGTACTTTCACTAGATTTACATGTCTTATTGATGAAGAAAATTGAAAAATGTACATGCTAATACTCCAATTCCAAATATCCTTTTACGAAAAAAAAGGTGTAAATTGAAATTACTCGCGATTGTGGAGATACTACTTTCTTCTTGAATAATCTTGTCCAACTTCTCCATTCTCAAAGTTATTTACACGCGGAAACACAAATCCATCAAGCAATAAATCAAATTTCAAGAGGTGAGGGCTTGGCCGAGAAATGATTGTCCACGAAAGTTTGAATTTGTGGGGGGCAAGAAAATGCGAAAGGGTTGTAGGCAATGAAGATAGTGATGGACCACCGGAGGCGGGTTATTGTTTTAGGGTTGGGGAGGAAATTAGGGCACAATTAGGAGAATCAGCTAAAGAAGATTGGGTTTAGGTTTAAGTTTGGGTTGGGTTGGGAGCGATTATGGATTTTGGGGGTTTCAATTGGGTTTAGGTTTAGGACTTGGCACTTGGGCCAACCAATTAGTATAACAGATAGGTTGGAATATTTTCTTGCACGAGCTACTTATTAAAAAATGTGAAAATTGTAGGGCGGCAGGGTTTTTAAGTTCTAACTTCAAAAATCAAATTTAAGGTTTCCTTATACAAAAATCAGGCAATAATTCCACATTTTAATATTAATAATAATATTATAAAATTAAATTAATCTATATACCTACCCTATCTCCATCAACCCCCAAACCTTAATTATTTTCTCATCTACATTCTCTCTTCTTTCTCTTTATCACACACCATCACCGGAGGCACCGCTGAAGTGGCGCTTAGCCGCTCAAGACGTCTTCGGCGCAATGACATCACTCTAAAAGCCGATGCAAGGCGACGCTGTTGCAACAACAACGATGAATTAAGGTCAGAGAAGCAAATCTTCTCTAATCAGTGTGTGTTTATCATTATATGGAAATGCAAATCATCAATTTTAGCGATGGAGAAACAATTATTCGATCAGTGTAAGTTATTGTCAATGACCAAACCGATCTAACGACAAAGGAGAATCAAGTCTTCTATTGTCTTGTTGAAGTTCTACGCCACTTCAATCTCCAAACACAGCTTCGTTGCGGATTGGGATGAGGTAGCGGCCACATCAACAACTGCTTCTCCAATGTCTCCACTCCCAAGACCTCGACGTAGTGCAATGGCGGCCATCATCAACAACCGCTTATTTGAAAATTTACATATTTTGAATGTTAGGTTGTTAATGGAGAGATTCGGTTTATGAAGATCAATGCCCTCTTATTTTGGATATGGTTTTGCGATGGTTGTGTAGTGATTTTTGGTGGTGTTTGCAGTTGGTGGTGGTGGTGCTAGTTGTGGTAGTGAGGTGGCCGTGCTGATGAAATGGTGGTGATATGGCGGTGTTAGTAAGATTGTGTGGGCGTTGGTGGTGGCGATGTTCACAAATGATAGTGGTGGTACCTATGGCGGTAGAGTGGTGGTGGTTAGAGTTGGGGTAGGATGAGATGAGATGAGATGAAGAGTATTTGTAACCAATTATTTGATTGATGTGATCATTAAATAATAAGTTATTAATTAAATATATAATTTGAACCAATAAATAATATGTAACCTAAAAATTTTTGAAATTCCGACTAAATTTGTAATTATGACTCACAATTTGTTAAATTATGATCAAGAAATTACTGTAACCAAATAATTTAATAATTTATGATCAAGAAATAATTGTAACCAATTAATTTGATAATTTGTGACCGTAAAATAAATTGTAATTTATAAAATTTGTAATTTGTGTCCAAAAAATAATATGTTTTGATAATATGTGATCAATTTGTGACCTATAAACTTTATGATTTGTGATCAATAAATAAATTGAGACCTATAGAATTTATGATTTGTGACTGAAAAATAATAACTTATTAAATTGATAACATGTGATCGATAAAGATATTGTGACCTGTAAAATTTATGATTTGTGACCGAGAAATAATAGATGACCCATTAGTTTGGTAATTTGTGATTGAGAAGTAAGATGTGGTCTATAAAATTTGTGATTTGTGACCATGATATTTATAATTGTGACTGGTGCATAACTGTGACCATAAATTGTATATTACTATGGCATTAATATATTTAACTAATGAAATGTTTTTAAATTAATTGCTTAATTAATAAAATTTAATTAAGACCTGATTTTAGAAATAATAAACTTAATTTTGTAGTTTGCAACCATCTTGTATATGTAATGCTCCCTTAAAAAAATCACACAATCTACCTTTAAAAATGGATGTCGGTTGTAGCCCGGTCCAACCCCAGTATTAGTCTCTGTTTTAGCATATTCTATATCTTAGACTTGACTTTATTTGATATTATAAAGAATAGGAAGGAAAAAGAAGTTAAAATCTAGGTCGCTATCCTACATAGTACTATGCCTACGACACATTTGTTCTCCAAGTTCTTCTCATGCATTCACTAGTGTTTATCGACAGTATGTTAATATAGTATCGATATGAAACGAATTGCAGCTAAGTATCAGAATGAAGGAAAATTAGGTGATGCAATTGCAGAAGCAATTCAAATAAAACTTGTCAAGAGGGAGGATCTTTTATTTCTACCAAAGTCAGTTTTTACAAAGAAAAAGATCATTTTCTAAAATATATTCTAGTGCTTTTGAGAATATGAAGCAAGCATGCTCATTGTTTATTAATTCACAGTCCCTCGCAGCACGAGGTCTATACGAGACAGTCTGAAGAAGCTAAACTTAGAGGAAGGATAAAACCAAGCCTACAGGTGATTATCCTGCCAGAATTTTTCCAGATGCTATGTTGGCAGCATCTAAGTGGTCAGTTTTTTTCCTTTTTTTTTTGCGATCACCAATGAAATGGTGCCACCTTACCATCTGTATAAATTCTGGCAATAAATTATGTACACCAAGCATGATTCAGGCTTAGACTATCTCTAAAACTATATCTCATTCACTTCCTTGTACCCACAAAACTTACAAGTAGATCGGAGTCAGCTACATGAAATCTTTTTGTAACTCCACGAGCACATTCAAGAAATATATCTGAACATTTTCTCTCCCATTTGGCATACCTGCAGGAGTTGGCAAAACTGCCGGTCTTAAGGGGAAAGATGGTGAATTCATTGTTGACACTAATATATCATTGGAAACAACTTGGCACGCTGTGGAGGATCGTTTCCAAGGAATTAGTTTACAGAATAGGAATTAGGTAGACAAAAATATACTCGCACTGTCTAGTCTTTTCAAGTACTGTAAATATTATATTGAAATAGATTCTATAAAAAAAAAATTTCTAGTGTGGCAACTACGTGCACGCACCCCTCTTGGGGTATCTGTAGCCAATATTGAAATGTTTGGTTCTATGTCATGTTTGGACGATCCAATTTTCAAAGTAAGTCATTTCACTTCTTATTTTTCTCTGAATAATGGTATCTATAGGATCATTGTCACATTCTTCAATAAACTAAAATGCATTCCAACTTCATTGACACTGGTCCACTGTCACATAAACTGTTTTATGTATGTGGTGATTAAGAATAATATTACTCTCTTTTATAAGGAAATTTGAATTGTTAAATGAATGAATCCCACACCACGACTTGGCTGAAAAATATAAAAGGAGTGTGGCACTAATTGTTATCCGATGGAATATTTAGCAAGTTTCCCCAAGACATCAAAACCCTAGAGATCGTTCGAGAATTTTAAGGTGTTCGACTTTGAGCTCACTAAAGAGGGCATGAAGCCGATAAAAAGTCTGGACCAAAATCATCGGACCAACACACCTGAAAAGTTTTAGGGACACATATATATTAGTAAGCTTCTGTTATATGTACACCGAGGTGTCATAGCCCCCCTCACAATAAGGGGGCTCACTAATTTTTTATTGAGTGCGAACCCCCGTTCTTTGTGAGGAGGGTGTACACCAATGTGTCAATCTTGGTGTACAAATAGTAAAACTTATATAAGTAAATAGCACACTTCGGTGTACAAATAGCAAATCTCATATCAATAAATAGCCCGGCTTTTATAGGTCAAAACTTAATAATTTAGGTTGGTATTTGCGTTTGAGTTTGGATGTTGCGCAGGCATGGATGTTCAAGTTCCATTAGATATTCGTCTTTGAATGATTGATTGGGATGAGAAGCATAAAATCCTTGGCAGATTCGTACAATTTATGTCATGATTACTTTCTATGTTGGCAACAAACGAGCAGCAAAACCCCATTTGATCAATTTACAAGTCTTATAATAACTGAATTAAGGCATTTATTTATACCAGTAAACTTGCTAAAAACCTACATATTTTACAATGGAGTGACAAAGCACAAAGAACCTCGGTACGATGTTAGTTCATTCTCTAATGCAGGAAGGTTGGCAGCATCTTTTGGTAAAAATATCAAATATGAAAAGTATAACTTGTGTGAGTTCAGTACAGTTTAACTAGCCAAAATGAAACAAATGACCAACTTGCAATCTCAAATCATGAACAGCTACCTCAGCACAACTGCAGCATTTCTGAGAGCCAAATACCGTTGTACATAATCATTAGGAAGTGATCTTATCATCTTGAATACCTCAGCATTGGCATAACGGAGTTTGGTCCTCGGATCTAAGTAGGGTGCCTGCACGGAATTGGAAAGTTCGTAAATTGAATTGATAGATAGAGAGAACTTCGTGAAGCTGTGTTTCAGCAATGGAATTCAGAACATAATCATACAAGGACAAAGAGCCAATGCATACAAACTTAAGAGTAGCAAGCTCGAGCCAGCTCCAAAGGTTAACTCAATTGATTTCTTCGCTATTCAAGTCAAGGCACCTTAAAAAGTATAGATGCTCAGGCCATCTAACCTAACTTGGTTCAGAGGTCATTGCTCTTTCTTTGAAAATTGGCATCAAACTAAAATAGCTAAACATTCGAGTGGAAGTAGGCAGTTCTCTAGGTTAGAATTTAGAAATTAATAGAATGGAGATTCGAGATAACCATATAAATATGAACTCAGCATGCAGCACCGCAAAATTATTCACAAGGTTATATAAAGGATTCCATTTGTGTGCCTTTCCATTGATTCGTCGTATTCCATCATAACAACGTTTTATTAATTTACTTTATTATATTATACTGAACTTCTTATGTGGACCCCGTTGCCACAAGATCACATCTCATTGGCAATGCAGGTTCAATGTACGCAACGATGAGGATTCAGCCTCATAGGAGGGGACACAAATGAGTTTTAGCCCAGAAAAGAAGTTCGCTATGCTATCATATAACCCTGACTCAAAATCAGGCCCTTGAGCCTGTCTCGGTATTGTAGATTAACATGCCTGATAATTTTTTTCTTTTATTTGTCACCTGTTGTAATCATATCTGTAACACCATTAAAATTGCGACCTTTCATCTTCCTTTCGCTATAATAAGTAATTCAGTCAATTTTTAGATAAAAAAAAGTAAGTCCTTCATCCATTCTTTTAAATAAATGTCTTTCATGGGGGCTAGATGTTGAATAACATAAACTAAACCTCATACGTTCTTTGAACCAAAAGTGTATACAAACTAATTTAAGTAAGTAACACCACAACTAGTCAACATCCCGCAAAGGAAATCCACGACACACAACTTTGATGCAAGATGATCAGTTGGTATGTTTTAGTGCTAGTTGATCTTCCCTTTACTAAATATTAAATTCTTTAAGTTAAAGACAAGTTTGTGCACATACATTGATTATATCTATATCTTAGAACTAAAACAATCAAGCTAGCTCCAATCGGGAACTCATTCTCCTCAAGATTAAAAGAAGACCACCAAAAAATGCACAAAGCATTTAGAATTGGGATATTACAAAATATATACCTATATAGGGACTATTTACAGTTTTCATACCGTCTTTCTAAAAATTACAAATTACATACTCTAATATATCTCTGTCAAGAAATTTAAAAATTTACCGAGATGCCATACCACCCTATATAAAACAATGTGTAACACTTTACATGCCTGTTTTAAATTTCTTTAACCCCTATTGGAAATGAATCAGCAAAATGAACCCACAATGACATTTATTGCAAAATGACAAATCCCTGCAAGTCTGGAAGTTTCTTGCGTCAATTGAAAATAACAAATATTCAAATATGGTACAAACCCCTGCTGAGTCTTAAAAACCACTCCAACAGATGTAAACGTAAAAAAAGAACAAATAACCATAACCCCTTAAAAAAAAACATTTATTGGCCTTTCAATGCCACTTTTGTGCTTCCTTTTTTGGCTAAAATATGTGTTCTAAAAAATATTGAGAACTAACTTAATAACATAAACTGAAAATCACCAAAATGCAGGGTATACATTTGGATCTTCAATTTCAAATTTTAGAAATTTGCTCTTTAAAAAAGACAGACAAAAAGAAAGAGCAATGCGAAGCAGAAAGGGGTTAACAGTTAATCCCTTTTATTCTGGGCATGTACACACACGTTTGAGAGCACGCGTTTAAAGCGAAAAATCGGATAAATATGCTTGATTCTAGAAAAATCAAACCCTAACTATTTCTATGCACAACTTTAACAGATTTTGAGGGATATGGTGTTCGGTTTTCAGTGGACAGAAGAAATATGCATTACCAAGACTTGAGGGCTCATGTGTCTATTTGAACAAGGAACAACTGATAAAGAGAGAGAAAGAGAGAAGAAATGGGTTCATAATTCACAAGTTAAGAGATGAAAGGAACAACGGATTCGGGATTTCTAAAGATTTCTCTGGAGAAACCATCATAATTGAATTTTAATACTTATGGGTATTTAATCAATTTACAGGTTCTGTTAATATTTACAGGTTCTGTTAATATTGACAACTGTAACTACTGAAAAGTTGATATGTAATTTGTAAATGTTTACACTTTATACTATTTCGTAAATTTCCCTCTATATAATATGTCAAGAAACACACCAACATAACAGCAGTTACATTATACCATCTCCTTGGGTTTAAATTAGGGGAAAAATCAACAATAAACATATAGTGTAATTGAAGAATACCTTGAATCCAGTTATATCACAAATTCTTTTACACGGTTGCATAGATGGTGGAGACTCAATGTTGACATCTGCAAATAAAAGCAAAGGGGAGGGGACGTGCCTTAAATGATTTGGTAAAAATAAATATGATTTTAAGCAAAAAGCCAAGAAGTATTGATGCATACTCTAATATTCCATTTTGGCATCTGCAGGTGATGCTAATATAGTTGACTTCAAGAGATACTCCAGTGTAAATAATAATAGTTTGTGCAACCTAAAATCAAGCACGCTGATTTCTTTGTCCTATTTTTTTATATATTAGTGTTACCTTTGAAGTTTGAATTGTCATGGCTTTTGAAAACCAAGGTCAAGGTTAATATGACTCATCTCTAATGGTTCATTATATTTTTGCAAATACTGAGGAAAACATTGAGGTTCTTCATCTGCCATGCCATAAGATCTGTGGTGCATCTCCTCAAACAGCAGATTAAACAATTTCAGGACCACATTTCATCAAAGATGTTCATGTTCTTGTTAAAAAGATTTGAGAACGCCTTCTGGTATGCTATAAAAATTTCTCCTCAAATCTCTCCAGTTACCCAGATTTAGCCCCCAAGACAATCAATGAAAGAGAAGTAATATTTAGTAACCCCATTGTTTTCAACTCTCTCCACTTAGCGAACAATTAGATTCTTTCAGTTCAATACAAGATATGTTCTACTGATTTGGTAACATAAGCTAGAACTTTTACAGGCTAAAACTCACTTTCGTAATTACTTTGTGTGATCAATCATTTTAACTAAATACATTCTATCATTCTACTAAACAAATTCATGTGTGCAAAAATTCTATGTAGGCTAATCTAATATAAAATAATGTCCTTGTTTTGTATTTGTAACGTGCAAACGAATAAAACCTAGGATTCATATTTAGTTAATCTTCCAATGCATTTAAGTAACATGCAACTGATATATATACAGACAATTAGCTACATCAAGCCAACATCAGAGATTCCAACAAATACAATTGTCCACACGTCTCACATAAGGTAGAACTCACAATTTGGTTCATTAGGTGGATAGTTCTGGTAATTCTCTGCTTGAATGATCTGCTTGAGATGCTTCCACCTCACTCTGGCCTGTCCCTTTGGGTACTTCTCATACATCTGAACCTTCTTAAATTTCATGTGAGTGGGCAACACTAGCTCCGCTTCCACCACTTCTGGCTCCATCTGAAAATGATAGCTTATAATCAAGATAAATTTGTATCGTACAATCTCAATGTCTACTTGTTTAGCATTCATCAGCACTCCAACTTTAATCCTGATTGCATTTTAGAGATGACGTACTCTATATACGTGCAGTCATACAAGCCTGGCTAAACATCATTATCATCTCGAGATATATAAATTTCCAAAAAGCAATCATATTAACATTTGCTAAATTAAAAAATACAAGCACGGAGTTGGCAGTCTTGCATTCAACTAAATCACGAACACACATGAAAGCACAAGCCTCTACCCAAAATTGCACAAATTTACAAAAAATAAATAAATAAATAAATGACCCTATCCAAATTTAATAATGCCAAAATTATCCCCCAAACTTTGCTACTCTGCTACGGTTGGCTTGTCATGTTGAGGTTTCCTAAATTTGTTATAATTAATTCACTTGATTGAGTTATATACAAAATCAGATAATATTTCTTACTGTACTATGGAGGAAACCTAGACTAAATACAACATAAAAAAAGAAAAAAAGAAACTTATTCCGTGCTCTTTAAAGTGCAATTGTAAAAAATCTGTTAATTTTCTAAAAACATTTTCTCATAAATATTCTATTCCAATTAAACCAATGTCAATTTATAGTTTTACAGCTCATAAGTATAATTCATTCTGAAAAACAATATATATATATATATATATATATATATATAGAGAGAGAGAGAGAGAGAGACAATCCAATTAAACTAGATGTGAAATAAACTTAAAAGGCGGTAACTTTTGGAATATTCTAATGTTTCTCATGATTTAGGGTTTTTGATTTACTCACACAATCATGAATCACACAGCAGAATCATACCATCCAACAAGCAAGAAAATCATATACATTGAAATTATTCGATTAGAGAATGAAAACAAATTATTCAAGAAATTAACGGCCAAAAAATTAAAGAAAAGATCAAATAGAATCTACCGTGTGCGCGAGAGATTGCAACATGACAAGCAAGCGAAGAACAATTAAGCAAGAGATGAAGATTACCGCAGAAGAGGAAGCGAGTCGGTCGAATCTCCGACTGGTCTGTGCGATAGGGTGTTTTCAAATTTTATTTAAATATTATTTTATAACCATATTATTTGGAAGCTGCCATTTTTACCTCTCTCTTATTTCATTCCAAGATACTCTCCAAGTCATTGTTTGGTCCATTATTTTAAAAAAATTGTATTCACTTATTTTCAACAATACATTTTTCAAAAAAATAACATTAAAAGTACCCTAAATTTTTTTTTCTTTTTAACAACACATTTTCCATCAAAATACTAATCTAAAATACATTTTGGGCAAAAAAAAAAAAAGTCAAACGGGCGCTAAATATAAAATGCTTTTTTATTTTAGAAAATTAATGCTTGAAATTGAGTTTTAAGAGATTGTCTATTTTAACTTTTTAAAATAGATAGAGGGTTTGACTCTTAAAATAGATACTATTCTTAATGTACAATGATTGCTTTTAATAAATGACATATTTCAATACTCTACTTCTTAAACTATTCTATTTATATTTAAATTGATAGATCAATTGATATATATAAAATTATATCAAATAAAATATGAAGATAAATCAATAAATGTTTCTTGTGGAAAGCAAAATAATTAGTCAAAATAGAGAGCTTTTCTAAGTGTATAAATATTTTATTTTATAAATTTAAAGATATTATTCAAAATACATAAGATACTATATATATATATCACACTCCAAATTTGCCCTTATTGAAATATTAAAATTTATATTCCAACATTATCGTTATTAAATTATTTCATTTTAAAATTTTAAAAAAGTACTATACTCATCGCTATTACATTTCAACATGAAAAATGCTTCTTGCACGTAAGGGTGTATTTGGTTTGCTATTTTTAAATTATTTTCAATTTTTAGTTTTGCAAACACTTAAAACGCGTTTATTCTGTTATTTCTGAAAATATATTTTCAAAAATAAAGGTAAACTTATAACATACAAATGAAAACGATTTTTTCACGTTTTGAGTGTTTTTCAGTGAAAATTCTAAAATCATTCAAAATATGAAAAACAATTATTTAAATAAAATTTTAAAAATTTTAAATGTTAAAAATATAAAATTCGAACAGATAAAATTTAAAAAGCAAAAATTTTAATAAAATACATTCAAAGAATAAAATTATTGAAAATAAAAAATAAAACTTCTGAAAAAATAAATTTATAAACATTTCTAGAAAATAAAAAATGAAAAAAATAGTCAAAACTCTTAATAATTATTTAAATAAAGATTCTAAAAAAATATTTAAAAGAAGACAAATAAAAATATTTTCAATACACGTCATTAGTTTTCATTTTTATTTCCTATATTTTGAACTGAATTTATTATTTATTTTATTTTACTTTTTTAATGAAAAAAAGATATTGTAAGATTTTTAGCAAACTTTAAAAATATATATATTACTTGATAATATATTAACATTTTTTTTTATCGAATAATCAAATTTCATGAAATAAAATATCATAAAACAATTTTTTGAAATTACAAACAAAACTTATTTCCTAGTTTTCTATTTTGAAAAATAATTTTTCAAAATGACAAACCAAATATATTTGAAAATTTTTAAGACAAACCATAAAAATGGAAAATTAAAAATGAACTCAAAACTGAAAATACGAAGTGTCAAAATGTAAATGATAAAGTTATTTAATTGATGAGATTTTGATCCAGTTAAATCTTGATACATAACATGTTAATCAATCATTATGTAAATTGTTATATATATATATAGTACAATCCTTTTTTTTATATGTCGCAATAACCAAATATCAAATGCCAAATATCTATTATTTGTTATAAATTTAGTTGGAAGAAAATATTTCATGAATAATAGGATTTTAATTAAATGTAAAGTATAAAAGAATATAAAATGTCCAAAAATATTAATGAGGATTGTTGATCCCCTTTTTTATAAGGTGACGTAGGCAACAGATGTCGAGCCTACTCGTTTATATGTAAACAAATTTCAACACGTTTAAAGAGTTGGATGAAAAATGATGATATTTTATGGACATGGAAGATGCTTTATGATGCGAGACACAAATGTTCAAACAACGGCGAAGAGTAAAGTTGATTGCATATTAATTAACAATCACAGACGGTTGAACCAAAAAAAAAAATCTAAACTCAAGCGAACAAATATAAAAAAAATCAAGAGAGAATATCGAGTGTGATTTTTAAGTGTATAGAGTTGCCCTCCTTTCAAATATTACAAGAGTTTCTATTTATAGAGTTCTGATCGAAGTGGTAGCAGTTGATAAGAACAGCGTTGCCTCATCTCCCATGTCGAAACCTCACATTACCTAGCTTACCATGCATTTAATACATTGACAACGAGGTCAGCCACCCTACACCATAGGTTGACAATCCTAACATTTATTATTACAAGCGTTATATCAAACATTCATAGAAATTGCTGCAAATCCTCAGAGAGCTAGCGAGGGCTTGGGCCAAAGAGAGCTTTGGATTGGAGGTCTTCGACGTGAAGAGCTTCAGGACAGAGAACTTCATCTTTTTCTTTCACTTCTTTACTTTGACCAATTGGGGTCTTTGTTAACTTTGTCAGCTTAAACCTATATCTCTAAGTAGAGCCTCGGTGGCGAAGCGTAACAATAGTCTCATAAGTACATGCATGATTATTCAAATGGTACATGGACTTCTTTTATCGTTAGGGTGGTTATTTTTTACCACAATACAATAGACACCAAGTCTAAATATAAATATTTATATTATAATTAGAATTTGAAAGTAGAACTTTATGACTTTTGTGAATACTTATCGAGGTTGTTGTCCAAAGCTATGTACTTTGAAGCTTTTGATTTTTTTTGGAAAAGGTTGGGGAGCATCAGGTGAGGTCTTTTTATCCGATGTTGTTTGCTCCGAAGTGACTTTGTACATCCGAGGCCTTGTCGAAGTTATTTATGTCGAAGCTGAAGTAGTGTATTTCTACTATTTGTTGAGACTGTAATGTATTAATTATGAAGATGCATGTTTTTTGAAATGTTAGGAACACGAGACATTCTTAATTATTGTGCCCAAATGATTTGTTGTCCTATACGTTTTCAAGAAAAGATAAATTGAAACGGTTCAACTTTCCATAAATGCAATCGTCGCCACATTTAATAAGCAATAATGACAACTACATGTGTGTTTTTGGGAGACAAACGTGTGTACGCGCGTGATTCAGATGCTCTGATCCGAACCGTAACATACGAAATGGCAAACATGATAGATGGTTCAGACTGAATTTGAAATGGACAGTTAGATGGTAGGATCCAGATCCAACAACTGAGGTTGATGACCTCCATTTATAAAATGCAACAGTTGTGGGTGAAAATCACTTTACTCTTGTGAAAAGAACAATCAAACTCCCAAAAACTCTCTTGTTCTTTAACGTGTGAAATTTCGAATTTCATGGCTTCTTCATTGTTAGGACAGTAGCATCTGAAATGGAAGTTACAATAACCAATATTTTTGACCTTGTCCAAGCCATTAGGACTAGTCGAAGTGCTACCAACGAGGGAGGATCGGATAGATTATGATGTGGGTTGGGGACAGTCAAAATCCCTTCAAATGTAACTGCAGCCAACCTTGTGGACATTAGAGAGAAATACTGCATTCTCTATATTATCGAACTTCTAGCTCCTTATCCTGACAAACTAGATTGTTTTCCTAAGCAGGGATGTGTCATGTCAGCGAGTTTCTTCTGAGGGGGGACTTTGTATGCCCCTTCATCTTTTCTTCAGAGCCAGTTCTTAGGTCGTACGAGCTGTCACCTACCCAACTCGTCCCTAATGCTTGGGCTCAGCTAGTGGGGACCTATTGTTTGTAGAAGGAGACCTCCCTTTACCCTTGGCGAGGACATGCCTATCCATGTCTTCTAATCCATCTTCCAACCTAGAGTCTTAGGTAAAGGGGATTCCAAGGATTGGTACTCTTTGTATTTGGGGAGGGGGGGGGGGGCTCACTCCCCGTTTGTTGTAGGCCTTCCCTCCTCCATTAAAAGATGGAAAGAGACTTGGTTATGTGTGAGGGGACAATGGCAGACATGTGAAGATGAAAATGTCCCCTATGCGACAGTACTAACTTGAGGTTGCTCATCCACCCGAGCTCATTTGGAAACATCCAACTTTCTTTTGAGGGTATACTTGAAGGTTTTGTCGACGACTTTTACCTGCTCATTGGCCTGATGATGATCTGGGGTGGAAAAGTGCTTATCGCACAAGTCCCCAACTTTTTTGTTATCAAACCGTCGCCCATTGTCGGATACGATTGAACGGGGGATTCGAAACCTGCAAATAATATTCGACCACAAAAATTTGGAAGTGTTTGCTCCGGTTATTATAGCTAAGGGCTAAGCTTCCACCCACTTAGTGAAATAATCAATAGCGGCGACAGCGAAGCTGGCGCTACCTTTTTCCTTAAGTAAGGGTCCTTTGAGGTTAATTCCCCATTTGGCGAACGACCAAGGGTTCGGGACAACACTTAGCTCTTGGGAAGGTTGTCTTTGTATTGTCGTGAAATGCTAACACTTGTTACACATTTTCACAAATTGTTGTGCATCATTTTTCATCGTGGCTAGTAGTACCCCTGCCTCAGCACCTTTTGTGCTAAGGTCCATCCTCCTGTGTGATTACCACACATCCCTTCATGAATTTTTAGAGCACATAGGTGCTGCTTTCCACCTATGCATCGAATGAGGGGAAGGGAGAAATTTCGTTCATGCAACACATTATCTTTAAGAACAAAATGTGTTGCTCGTCTTCTGCGCTTCCTCTTTATCAGCGGAAAATACCTAATCCTTAAGGAATGCTATGATGAGTTGTATCCATTGAGAAGTATCTTCTATCCACATCACCTCTTCATCTTTAAAGGTGGGGGGGTCTTAGGAGGTGTTCTATAAGTACAACCGTGAGTATTTTGAAATCTTTGTTGCCTGCCAGTTTCGAAAGAGTGTCAACATAAGCATTTCCTATGCATGAGATTTGTGTCAACTCGAACTTTTCAAATGATGGAATAAATTCCATGACCAACTTCAGATATGCAATTGGATAAGAACCACATTGCCTCATCACCAAGGTCGAAGCCTCGCATCACTTAACCTGCTACGCATTGAATACATTGACAATGTGTCAGCCACCCTACTCCCTAAGTTAAAAATATTGACATTCATTATTACAAAAGTTACATCAATCATTCCAAAAAATTGCCTATAGATCCTCGGAGAGCCAAAGAGGGATTCAGCCAAAGGAAGCTTTTGATTGGAGGTTTTCGGCGTGAAGAGCTTCGGGACAGAATGTTTCGATTTCTTCTTTGACTTCTTTACTTTAACCAATTCGGGTTTTTGTTGACTTTGTCAGCTTTGACCCATATCTCTAAGTAGAGTTTCGGTAGCGTGCATAACAAGTATAAATATTAGTCGATGAATTTAAAGTGACTAGATTTTACTTAGTTTTATTTTTGTCTATTTAAGCAATTTTTACAAAAGAATGTAATGTGGATTTATTTTTTTAAAAGTGAATAGATATATAGGAACTATGAATGAAAATATCGACTCATTCCTGACAAAAGTTATATGCAAGGCAAATGTAGAAATTTCTTGAATTATTATAAATTCAACCAAAGCAAGACAATTAATTATGGGTAATTAAATGAGAGGAAAGGCACATAACTATTAACTTATCTGTATAATGAACGTTAAATAGTGTTTCAATTATGTTGTTACCTAAATTATGGTCGCATTAACTTTAATCTTATCTACTCTCATTATTGCACATTTCTCCCAGATTAGCATTTACTATTCAAAATCAATATATTGCAATTATAAGTTAGGCAACCTTCACTATTGTTGAAGAGTCGTCTTATAAATTCAAGAATAGGTTCGTTTTGGCCACAACAACAATAAAACCTAGGATTCATAGAATAGGTTTCTTCATTGTCTCTTTACTCTTATGAGAAAGTTTACAGACACATTTCCGTTTGTCCAATCTTAGACTCGAGTTCGACTGAATGTAAGTAAGTTCTTCGTTTTTCTTGGTTATGTCTATATTGATTTCTAATTGTATGCCAACTTTTTTGTTGTAGATCAATGCAATAATACGAAGTTTTTGCTTAACCTGTTTTTATTACCGTGTAATATAGTTGTAGTGATTGATTTTTGCTAAGATTAATTGATTAGTTGAGTCGGAGGAAAAAATAAAAACTTATAAGGCGAAATATAATTCTTGTACCTTTCATATATATTTTGCATATTTGGTCGATTTGTTGTAAGAAGCATGTGGAAAAGACAAAAAAAAAAAAAAATTTATTTTTTATGAAAAAGGAAAAAAAGTGAAACAAACAGTTGAATTTAAGGATGTCAAAATGTGTCGCCCAATTTGAATTGGTCCGCATTCATCGAAGTCCTTCAGGCTTCCGTATGAGCTTGAAACCACCATGTACATTGAAATATAAGAAAATGAATATTTTTGTTTAGTTTTTCAAAAACTTGTTATAAATAAATTAAATTGATGAATCGATTTTCACATGTCGTCATACTAGATTGGTTAGCATGACACGTATCATTTATTATTTTTTGATCGACCGTTAGATTGATGAATCAATCATCGCGTGTCATTAGGCTAGATTGACTAGCATGACACGTATCGTCTTATTATTATTTGTCGGTGGTTAGATTGCTCAAAAAATCATCAAGCATCGTTAGGTTAAATTGACTAGCATGACATGCATTTTTATTGTTGTTTGGTCAATTGTCAGATTGATGAATCGGTCATTACGTGTCGTCACGTCAAGCTAGATTGACTAGCATGACAAGTATCGTTTATTATTGTTTGAGATTGATGAATTGGTTTATCGCATGTCATTAGGCTAGATTGACTACAATGACACGTATCGTTTATCATTATTTGATCGATTGTCAGATTAATGAATCGATCATCACATGTCGTTAAGGTTAGATTGACTAGCATGACATATTATTTATCATTGTTTTAATTTGTCAAATAATAAAGTCTAATATGAAATAGTTTGATATTCTCTTTTGAAAGCTTACCACTTCAATACATCGGTTAACTATGGTAAATCAATCTCAACTTGTCGAGACCTTGATTTTGTCAAGTAAAAGAATACAAGGCTGTCATTTATTTCACGTGGACAAAAAAATATTAGAATTAAACCAAGAGAGATTAATTGCTACATAAGTTGCGGTGATAGAGGGTAGACAAAAGAAATAATTAGTGGAATTCGGTCGGAATTAAATTCAAATCCAGACGAAATGCAAATTCAACCCAAATGAATATCAAATTCACGCGTCTTAGTCTCTGTGATGTATCGTTGCGGTATCCGTGAAAATCGTGTAATAGTTTTACCGGTCGTCGTCCTCGATATAGAGAGATAAAATTATTAATTTTTAGAGAGAGAAAATACTGCCAATATATACACATACATAAACAGTAAACCCTCGCAAAAGCTCTCTTCACACCCAACAAGTTCTTGCTGAACAATGGTAAGGTCACTGAAGAAGTCTTTGTTTGTTTGTTTGTTTTTCAATAATTCGTTTAATTTGCATGTTCATCTTTGTATGTTGCTATTCAAGATCATTGATTGCGTTTGAAGTTCAATTATTTTAATTTCGTCGATCATGGTTTTATGTATAATTTTGATTCTCGAAATGAGGGTTTTTGGTTTGATGTACAGGTGAGTCTGAACTGAAAAGGATAGTTAATTTATAGAAAACGAAGTGTTCGTCGATAGTTTGAAATTTTTTTATGTCAAATGGGTGGTGATATTGAGGAAGCTAGTGGTTGTACTGTACCAAGAGTTCAATCATCGGTTGGGGCATCATCATCTTCACTCAAGCAATCCCCCTTTTTATTGAATCAACTTGATGTGTCTTTGTTAAATGCTCCACAATTTCGTGGTCAGATGCGACAATTTTCCCCTAATACCAGTGTGGACAATAGTGTTAAAAGAGTTGGCATTCCTCCCTCCTATCCACAAATGCCACCTATTTCTCCTTACTCACAAGTTCAGGTTAACCGCCCTGCAAATCAGCAAATGGGTATGCAGAATTTTAGTCCTAGTGCAGGGCCATCACACCCGCGGTCTATATCACAACCGTCATTCTTTTCGCTTGATTCGTTGCCACCCTTAAGTCCTTCATCTTATCGAGAGTCGCCTGCTACTTCGATTTCTGACCAAGTATCTGCTGATGTATCAATGGAGGAGAGGGATGGGAACCTGCATTCATTGTTACCGCCTTCACCTTTCACAAGGGGTGGTTCATTGAGGGGCAGTGAGGGTCTTCCACCGAGTAAGACACATAGAAGGTCTAATAGTGATATCTCTTTTGGGATTTCTACCATGATGCAGTCGCCACCGCTTATTCCTTTGAGGAGCCCCGGTGCTTTGGAGAGGTCGAGAGAGAATTCAGGAGCTAAGCCAGTGCAGTTGGTTAAACGGGAGTCGAGTTGGGAGAGAGGTGGTGGGAGCAATGTTGAAGGAATGGGGGAGAAGAAATCCGAAGGGGAAATTGTAGATGATCTGTTTTCTGCTTACATGAATTTGGACAACATCGATGCCTTTAACTCTTCTGGTACTGATGAGAAGCTAGGAAATGAAAATTTGGAAGATAGTAGAGCTAGTGTTACAAAGACAAATGACAGCAGTGATAATGAAGCCACTAGTAGTATCAATGAAAGCGGCAACAAGATTCAGAAAACAAGGGAAGGTATCAAAAGGAATGCCATGGGTGATATTGCTCCAACCACCCGACACTACAGGAGTGTCTCTATGGATAGTTTTATAGGAAATATGAACTTTGACGAGTCACCCAAGTTGTCACCTTCTCCAGGAACGAGTGCTGGTCAACTTTCACCTACCAATTCGATTGACGGAAATTCAAACACCTTTAGCTTGGAGTTTGGTAATGGTGAATTTAGTGGGGCTGAACTCAAGAAGATTATGGCAAATGAGAAACTTGCAGAGATAGCAATAAGTGATCCCAAACGGGCCAAAAGGTAGTGTATCCTTCAATTCTCCGTTGATTTTAAGCAATTTTTATTCTTTATTTTTTCTGTTAGTTGATGGTGTGAGTTAATGATACATACATACTGCTAGATAAGTACATCTGTATTGTCTTAGGATCTTGGCCAACCGTCAATCTGCTGCTCGTTCAAAAGAGCGAAAGATGAGATACATAGCTGAGTTGGAACAGAAGGTCCAAACTTTGCAGACTGAAGCCACCACATTATCTGCACAACTTACTGTACTTCAGGTTCGTCGCTGCTGAGAATGCTAATATTTGTTTACTCCTTTTCAATCCATTTTAGCATTGTGAATTTCTGACAATATCTTATTTGCTTTCAGCGGGACTCTACTGGACTGACAAACCAGAACAATGAGCTGAAGTTTCGCCTCCAAGCCATGCAGCAACAGGCACAACTTCGGGATGGTATGATGATTATTTACTATCATAGATAATGTATGCTGGACAACTTTTCTGCTATTAATGTGGCATAGTCTTCTACTACTACTTTTTTTTTTCTTCAAATGTTAGAGAACAGTATTTCCTAGACTATCCCAAGAAAAGAGATGAAGGAAGAATTTAATACAATTTTTACATAGGGTTCTCTGCTTTCTCATATGAGTTGTGTAATTGTAGATGGACATCTATTATTCTTTAACTATATAATAGGAGTTGGTCCCATAGACCAGTAATAAATTTTGACAGCATTGAACTACCATAAAATTGTCTGTTCTGCCAGAATAAGGGTGTCTTTTTATCTAAGAATGATCATCACCTCACTTGTAACATTTACTGTTAGATGAGTACTTTGTCTAATGTATGTCTAGATGAACTAAGTAGTTGTGCCTTGTTGTGAATAGATCTCGTTGCACCAAAGCATTCACCTTCAGATTTCCTTATCACTTCCCATCAGGCAATGGTCCACACAGACGAGTCCAGTTTTCATATGTTCATTTCGAAATCTTCAGAATGAGGGACACTAGTGTACAGCAGACGAATACGAACTATCAAAATTGCAAATAGTATACATCCATGTTCACCCCTAAGTGTAACCTCTGTCCAGCCACGCTGCACATAAAAAAATGGAACTTCTTCTTTTGCCAAGATCATATGCAGAATGTAATCAATCTTTTTGCTACTGCCATTTTACTATCACCAAGTATAGTTGCTTCCTACAATTTCCTCCACCAATCGTCTTCGTAAGCAGACTGCCACTATTGCCACCCAACCTATACAGACATGCATGCTTCCACTTTGGATATCTTATGGTTGACCCATGCACATAGTTTTCATACCTGCAATATTGTGATTGATCTTAATCACTTTATGATTTTACTTAGCTTTACTTGCTCATAGGAATTTAATGATATACCTAGCTTTAAAGTTTTCTAAATGTGTTCTAAGTTGGCCTGCTTCAGGTCGTGGTCCCTTCGTTATTTGTTGTGCAACTTTGTTGGTTGGGGCTGTGGGTGAAATGCTCATATGATTTGTTACTATCAATGTTCTGCTGTTGCTATGTGGCAGAATTTAACTTTTTTTTTTTCCTTTTTATGCCAGCATTAAATGAAGCATTAACAGGGGAGATACAACGTTTAAAGATTGCAACTGCTGAACTGAGTGGAGGTCCGTACAAATTCCAGCAGCTTTCACTTAACTCCTCGATGTTCCAATTACGTCAGCAGCAGGCGAATCAAGTTAACATGCATCAATTGCAGCAGCAGCAACAGAATGGTAGTACATCTAAAAAAAATGAATCGAAGCAATAGCTTTTACTGGTGCCTTGGGATGAAAGCTTTGACCCCTTTCTGTTCACCGTTTTAGTTTTCATCATATTCAGTAGTTTTTGCTAAAAACTCACATTTATTAGTTTCGCATGTTCAATGTAACACATTGACATGTGGAGTCTACAGATTCTGCCTTGTTTTGCATATTCTACCTTATCTTCAAGCATATTTATTTCCCAGTAATGATGTTGTATCTATTGACCTTGTTTTGTTAGTGTAATTGGAAAGAACTATTATGGCTTGTTTGTTAATGTAGATTTTACATTGTACTGTTCTGTACCGTTCAATACTGTTCACTACCATGTAACAAACGTCAATCAGATCTTTTTTGAGTATTTTTTTTTGCTTGCTCGTACATGGGTTGTCGATGTAGTTTGATTGCATTCCATATCTATATTGGCTAGATGGAGGTTTATAAGCTCGATTGGTAGGATTTATGCTTTTGCATTTTTGTAGGAGAATTTCTAGAGGGAGTTAACTTAGGTCAGATTCCTCGAAAATATATATAGTTTTGATCTCCAAAGTACCATGTTTAGCTTAGTTGGCATTTAAATTAAAATAAAACAAATTTTATTAGGAACCGACCTATTAACTTAGATAAATTAAATTCAATAGTAAAAACTATTTAGGGTCCGTTTGATTGCAAATTTGGAAAATGGTTGGAAAGAAAATGTTTTACAGGGAATTGATTTGCCTAGAAACTGTTTTACTGTGAATTGTAATTAATTGTGTTTTATTGATATGATTTTTCATGGAAAATGTTGAAAGTTTGGTGTCCGTTTGACTTCGTTTTTCATAAAAATTGTCTATTAAAGTGATAATTTTTCCTACAATTGGGTCTAGAATTTGTTCCAATTGTCAAAAAAAAATTGAAAAATAAATTACCATACTGAATACAATTCGTTTGACTTTGTTTTGCATGAAACTTCTAGAAATTTTTCCAATTGCCAAAAAAAAAAAAAGAACCTAGAAAATATTTACCAACCAAAACATCAAGAATTTGTTTTTCTCAAAAAGTGGAAAATTTAGAAAGTTGGAAAACATTTTCCCTGAAAAATTTTACCTATTAAACACTGCAAAAATTGGAAAATAGAAAATTTTATTTTTCATGGAAAATAAGGCGTATCAAACGGAGCCTTAGGTTATTTTCAATTCTTAACCTCAAACATTACTTAGCTATTCTTTTCTCTCTCTTCAATCAGTCTTGCTATATGTACATCATGATTTACATCTTAACTTATCTAATTTATATTTGACACAATTTCATATCATCTTTAACATATCTAATTAATATTTGTACACCTCTCTTGACACCCTTCTTGAAAAATTGATGATGTTGAAGAGTTATAATGGTTAAATTAAATACGTGAAATGTGACATGATGTTGTGTCAAGTGTAAATTATTCTCTCATCAGAATAATTGATTCAAATCACCGTTTTCCCATCCATTCACGTTTCCACCGGTGTGTACAAGAAGATGAGTAGCAGGATGATAGGGAGTTATAAACTACTCATTATTGAACCTTAGTAAATAATTTAACAATTAAAATACGTGCAATTGGATTCCGTTAAGTTAGACGCGTCTGATGACAAGAAGAAACAAACTAAGAAATCAATAATTTTTTTGAGCGGGCGAAATGAATTTTTTCTGCGTTATTTTCCTTTAAATATTGTTAAATTCACTGGAAATTTTATACAAGGAAGAAAGACATGTAATTGAATTCGACGAACAAAACATATTAAACGGGCATAAGGTCGAGTGGCCAATTCAAATCCAAGAAGATGTAAACTTTTGTTCTTTGCTTATTTATTGAATACAACTAATCTCTTTGCCTCATTCTTTTCAAAAAAGGAGAAAAAAAAATTAATAGTACTTTAAAAGTATGGAGAACTCATCTGTCACTATTGAAATGACACCAATATTATTTCTTGTGTGCATTTCAATAAATAGTTATAAACGTCAACATTGAATAATGACTTGTGTACTCCAAAAAATGTTAGCACGTAGATGTAAAAAGAATAATTCTATTTATTTTAACGAAAATATTTTCAATTTATGTGACAGTGAGACCACGCACCATTTTCACATTATTCAATGATAAAAATGTATGTGTTAGCGATTCACTGTCAAATAAATTGAAAATCATCTAAGTTTCTGTTTGACCCCATTATCTAAAAACATTTATTTTTCAAACTTGTTTTCAATCACACATTATTCCAATAAAATAATTTTGTAATTAAATTAAAAATATTTCCTACTTTTTAATTTCATATTTTTTAAAAAGTCATTATTACAAAGCTCAAAATGAGGCTCAAATATATTCGTATAAGAATATTAGAAATGAATAACATTAGAGTAAGAAAACATTTTTTTTCTTTTTGAAAGGGTGTTAAAAAATAAAGAAGAGACAATTTAAACTTTATAATGAAACGCAGGTCTCAAAAGCCCAATGTCACTTGTCTTAAAATTCGTCAAAGAAACGTTGATTTAGATGCGTGGAAATTACATCCACCCAATTCAAAAATAAAGTTTAAAATTTTTTTTGTTTAAAAATAGGTAATAATTCATTTTTTAAATATTAAAATAATATAATTAAATTAAATTAAACTATACACCTATCCCACCCATTTATCCAAACCCAATTTCATTCCCAAACACTAGCTCATTTCCCTAACTCTCCTCTCCTCTATCTTCTCTCTTCCCATGCCAACCTCTCTATTTCTGCACCATTGTAAGATCGGCACCACACTCTGCCCATGAGCGCCCGGGCAATTGCGAGGTGCGCCACTACTGCTGCGCTTAGCAAGCATCGTTCGCACCGCTGCATGGCGTCAATGTGCGCCACAATCTGTTTCTTTGCCTCGCGCGGCATGATCTGCTTTCTTTGATTTAATTCCATCTTTGGGTTGGTGTTGATGGTTGTGGTGTGGTAGAAATGAAGGAGATGGTAGATTTGAAGAGATCGTGGTAGTGATTGTTGATGCAGATGTGATAATAGTACGGTGGTGTGATGGTAGCGACAACGTGTTTGAGGATGTTTTGTTGGGGATGGTTGTTGTGTTGTGGTGGAGATGGGATGGAAATAGAGATGATGCTGGTTGTGATTGTGGTTGTTGGTACATGTTGTGATGGTGGTGCCAGCTTTGATAATGATGGTGAGACGGTGGCAGCGGTGGTTGTGGATAGGTGGTGGTCGTTGGGGTTGGGTTAGGACTGTACAAAGATGGTTTGTC
>CAIGRP010104534.1:0-12237 GCA_903798385.1 Fraxinus cuspidata | reverse complement strand
TAAACAAATATTATAACAGTCCTGATTAATAAACTTTAAGAAAGGATAGGAAATCTTTGCAAATAGAAAAAGTAAGGGTAAAATAGCATTTTTAACACTAGAGGCCTTTTAAACAAAAAACATTTTAAAATTGCCTAATGAAATGATTACCCCTTGAATTAACCTATGGTTGACAACGTTGACATGGTCAAAATCTGGACCATTGATTTAAAAAGTAATTTTTAAAATTGATGAATATGATATTATCAAAATTGTCCATTTCTTGGCCTGACTTTGAGCCTGACCAAGAAACATAAGCCAAATTGTAAAAAAAGATTGTACAATTAACATGAATGTCTCATTAATTATTAATTTCTTGAAATAATATTAAAACCTCAAGAATAGTGATAAATTTTCTTATTAACAAATGCTACTATGAATTCTTTACTCGAGTCGAGAATTGGCAAGTGTAATGCGCTACGATTTCGATGCGCTTTCAATGATTCACGAGTCAACTATATGATCATGTAAACAATCATGGCATGTACTTGGCAGACAATTAAGAATGTCAATTGCGACAAATTTTAGTATAGCTGGACAATTATTGATGCATTTGTTGTCTTTAATCACTCGAGTTAAAACCTCTTGTAAACTTGTGAGCCAATTTAATAGGACTTTCGTAATATAAATGTAACATAAACACCGGACTAAAATTGATTACGTGACACTAATCTCATAGTATTTTGAAACTTAGTCAATAATATGTTATATGGCTAATTTATGAAATTTGAAAAGTTTAAAATTTGAAAGAAGATTTTAATTAGACTAAGGTGAAATTAGTAAAAAATATATTGAGAAAAATTATTTGGGAACTAAATATTATTGACTAGAAATAATTATTTGCAAAAATACTTGTTTGAAAGCAGATGTAATTTAATTATAGAGAATACTAACAAACGTTTTTAATTTAATTTAAATTTTTTTAAAAAAAAATTTATTATATAATTCTTAATTTTATTTACGTGATAATTGATATTCTTTTCAAGTTGAGACTTGAGAGGTTATCTAAGGAAGAAGATTTGGAATTTACACTACATTTTTCTGATAGTTTGCAGCAAGGTAATTCTATCACTTTTGTATTTGCTATTTTATTTTTCAGTTTATTTATTTAATTAGTTTCAACAATTTTATTAAATAGAGATTATATATTTAAATGGACAGTAATAGATAACAAAGATTATATATTTGCATAGATACTTCAATTAGTTTCTTTCTTTTACAGAAAAACCTAATGAATAATTTTGTAAAGACTTCTACAAAAATTCATAATATTAATGCATTCCCAATATGAAAAAAAGTATATTTTTAGTTCAATTGTTCGTACGATCTCAAATTTCTCATTGATTTCAAAAATTAATGATAATAATCAAGATTATTGATCAATAGTCATGTAATAAATACGATATACATTTTTTAATATACATTGTATGAACTTTTTTAAGAATTAATTTTTTAATCCAAATTTTACCTTTTATATTTTGTTTAATAGTTTGTCCCTTTTTATACGCTTATGAATTAATCTTGAGCCTTGGGAGTATCTCTCTATTTGTTGCATTATTTAATTAATTTTTATATTAAGCCCCTTTTTGTACCACATTAAAATTTCCATTTCCATTTTTATTCTTCTATTCATTTTCAATCACACATTTTTCAATAAAATAATATCTTCTATCACATCGATAAATTTTTATTCTTTTTCAACCACACATTCTCCATTAATCTATTATTCCAAAGTATATTCTTTCAAAATAGTATAGCTCAAACAGACGCTAATAGTTTATAAAAATAATAAAATTCAACTCTATTTTCGTCTATTTTTGATATCACACTTTATTTTTAAAAATTTTCAATATAAAAATTCAAAACGGACCAAATTCCATTTTGATTGTATAGTAAAATATGAAATCAATTATTCCAATTCTAAGATTCTCATTGATACTCGATTCGATTTGATCCCATTTGAAACCGCACCCCCTCTAGCACATAATATTAAAACGCATATTTACTCATAATTCTTTCATTTTATTCATAAACCACCAAAAGTCAACGATCACAAAGTTGAGAAGCTTTCATGTCCATCACAATACAAAAATTCACCACAACCAACTCCTAAAAGGCATTTCTGGAATGCCTAATTCCATCTTTGTTCCCTCCGTCTAAAGAGAGAGAATATCCCAAAGAATCGATCTTTCTATTAGTTGTTGAATTCAATAAATTTATTTGTCGAAGTAGGCCCTAAAAGACGTCTTTGGGACAAGATTATAATTTATAAATGATCTATATAATTGGGAGGGTGTTTCAAATGTAGCACCAACTACAGCGGCGTAGATATCTACAATGCCTCACTATATGTGGATCAGATAGCACTCGAGAATATCAATGAAAAAAATTTGGAAGTAGATTGTATCACTACATACCAAAAAATATAGCCCTAGTGCATACAAGAACTAGCATCAGCAGATTGGTTTTGACATAAAGGGGAAACTGAACCAAAAATAGGATAACACAACACACCGGAGTTGAAAGCATAAGAACGGAAATATGTACCACCATCACCATAAATGCCTTTGGCCTTATTCTATGGATTCCAATAATATGAGAAATTTTCTATAATAACAGTAGGCTAGGGGCGACTTTTGCTTTTGCTTATTGTAGAAAAGCTTTTGGTAAGACTTGATTTTAAAAATCACAAAAGCTCCTTTTGCCTTTTCAAAAACCTTTTCAAGTTGTTTCACAAAAAAGATGGAAGTTACCAAAAGGTAAGAATAGTAGTAAACAACTATTAATACAAAGAGAGAACAGTTTCCATCAACAAACTATGAAAGCATAGCTAAACACAAACTGAACAGCTAAAAACCAATATCAATGCAACAATGAGCGGCAGCAAAAAACATTCTACACATCCAATTCTGTCCAAGGAAACTACTGTAAAACAATAACCAACAACAGCATACTAAGTCTTATTCCCAATAAAGTCGGACCAATCAAGTCATTCTCCACTCAGTTCGGTTCATTGCTAGATCTACTAAAACTGCAAAGCCATGTCAGTTTCGATATATCCTCCCTCTTCTGGCTTTTTCTGCCTTGATCACGTCACTCTCATCAACAAAAACCTATCTGTTTTAAGTTTACACATTTCCCCCAACCCCTAAGTCGCCCTTCCCTAATATATTCTCAATTTTTCTTCGGAAAGCAAGCGCCACATACTTGAACAGATTTTCTTCATATGGACCAAGCAGGCTGCCTCGTATGCCAAGAAAGTGGCATAGCACACATCATCCTGCAAATGAATAAGCCCTCTATAGCATCAACCTCTTGCTCAGGCTCCTTTGCTCTATGAAAGCCAACCCCAACTTTCTAGCGAACAACGATTTTTCCATATTAGCCCTTGTTTGGGCTCCGTTTTAATGTGATTTTCGGAGAAAATGTATTCTGGAATAGTGATTTTTTTTGGAGAATGTAGGTTCAAAAGATAAGAAAAAGTTTTGAGTTTACATGTAATATTATTTTATGGAAGAATGTGCGGTTGAAAATGAACTTTGAAACAATGTATTTTGGAAAAAATGGAACCCAAACAGGGGCTAAGTGCCAACATACTCCAAGAGAAATCAATTCAAATCAACGACTACCAAAGAAGTTTTCAGAATGCAGAGAAAAGAAATATAACTCCAGCAAAATTCTAGAGGAAAAAGTTTGTCTGCTCATTGAAAGACCAAGAGCAAAGCTTTAGATGAACTGGAAAAGATGAACTAGCTAAAAGTCTCCATAACTGATAGCAATATAGCATTCTATAGAAACTGCTCTTAGGAATGAGTTTTGGAAGTTTAGACCAACGTAGGAAATTTGGAATGCTGGCAATTGCTCTAAGAACAAAAACATTGATCCTCACAAGTGACAAGCAAAAGGTTAAAATTTTGTTCACTCTGGGTCGGAAATATTTGCTTCTTATAAGTTAGGAGAGTGTTTGGGAACTCAACCGATGCTGAGTTGTCAAAACATAAAATTCATTCAACTATAATAATTTACTGAAATGCTTGCTTTTAAGAAAATCAATAATAAGCTCATTTGGTATAATTCCGATGCAGGCAAAAATTAACTATGTTCAACAAAATTAATAAATAAAAGATAGAATGAAAAGAACTGCTGCAGTGATTTCAAACGCTTTGCCTGCACTACCAAGATTCCTGCAATAGAAACGATTACAAGACCAAACTATAAAGTAGGTTAGTTAACAATCAAGCCACCAAAATTGATTCTCTATGCAGCCAACTACATCAACACAGAGAAATAAACCTCCGGCTTCAATCCCAAATCTAGTTGCATATGATGTTCAAAGAAAAAAAAAATTACATATCTGTGAAATCCAAGAAACATGGACCACAGGTATAAAGAGGACCACATTTTTTAGCATATCAATAAAGCTATGAATTTTGGATAAAAGGATTAAAATCATCAACCAAACACAAGGATCAATAGTTAGAGAATGATAGTTGATTAACACCCTTAAAATCCCAAAGAGATATGTAGGAGTATCATTCATGGTTCTCAATCCTTTTCAAAAGATGTTATTGGAATCAAAATACGACATCATTTTTAAAAATATTCGACAATAGAAATACTTGAATAAAAGGAAATACATGTTTTAGATTCTGGTCTTTAGGTAAACTTTTTGCTACAAGGAAAGACTTCATTTGCAGAGTGCCGGAACTTCAGAAGAATCACCAGTCCAAAACTAAAAGTTTTGCATTTATGAAGAATCTGCACGATGAATACATAAAACATAAAAGTCTAATTTGGAGGAAAGTAATTTTTAACATAGAAAACAGATAAACTGAAGCTGAGATCCATATCTTGGAAAATTTAATTTCAATATTAACATATAACTAGTTATATTTCAGAAGCCTATTGAGCAATGACACATGGAAGCTAATAATTTTTTTTTTTTTAATATCAAAAGATAAAAGCAGGAAAAAAAAAAGAAAAACAGATGCAGAAAACACTCGAACTCTTAGAAGCCCCTCAGGTATAGAACATATTCTTTAATGTTCCCAACAAGTATTCAGAAATGTGAACAGCTATCACCTCAATCATGCAATCAACAATAAGAAGTAACTTACAGGATGCAAAATTTTACTAATCAGACTTACCTAAACAGAGCACCCAACAGAACAAGATAAATAAAAAGCATGGCCTGAAAAGATAAGATGCGGAGTCAAATTTAATCCATATCAAAGAGACATAAAATGATGGCACGCCAAAAATATTACAGATGCTTAGAGACCAAAAACCATCAAATCAACAAGTAAGGACTTGTCAGTAGTCACCCACACATCACCCCCTACCAAAAAAAATGAAAAAGAAAAAGAGAAGGCATTTATCACTATTAGGTGGATAAAAAGATTCCCTCATCTTCTTCTATGCTGTGTGTACTTATAGCTGTTTCAATATGATTTACAAGCTCTGTAGATCATCAAATTGGAGATTATGATGAGGTTCAAGTTATTCCTCTTGAAAATTATTTTTTAGAAAACAATATAGTAATAATGTGTTCGTTAGTTCAGAGTTTTGTTCAGATCTCTATAATTATTAAAGTACATTTAACTTCCTCTTTTTTGCTGTACATTGATTTTGATCACCCCACCTTACAGATGATTATACAACCACCACATCTAATAATTTAATTATTTTCCCACAACAATAGTAGTAACTAGTAACCAAATGATCTTATAAGAAAATAGCTAGTATTGAAGCATTGTCGGATATTCATGTGTGGTCTTCCTTTCATTCATATCAAAATTCAAGGAGAAACAAACTCCAACTTCAAATGCAGGTGCAAACTCCATTTTATTTTGGGTAGTCATGCATCTTAATTAGATGTTTAAATTACTTTGTGGACATATGAAACGAATACAACTAAACAGTTAATTGTTCAAATAATCTGCAGTTCCATAATATTCATCCAAACTCTATAGTTCATGGATAGAGCAGTATCTTAGAACATGGGGATGAAATGCAGGGAAAAAGTCCAAAAATTTCTGACATAATTCCACTTCATCCAGAAAATACACTATTTACAATCCATTTTTCTAGCAACCTAAATATTGGCAGCATCATAGAATAGTGAATTAAGGTAAAACATTAAAAATATACCTTTCACTCACCTAGTGACCACGACCCATATAAGGTGCACCACCCTGTGGCGGCCTAACACCACCTTGTCCCATCTGTGGCTGACCTCCATAGCCTCCCTGCATCCCGGGCTGACCTCCATACCCACCTGCACCACTCTGACCTCCATAACCCGCATTGCTCATCCCTGGCATTACTCCCTGAGGATTCATACCACCTATCCCTCCAAGCAAATTCCCAATACCTAAGCCTGCACCCTGTGTTGCCAACAAAGCTGCCACTGCCTGTCCTAAAGCTGCAGGCGCCACTGAAGGATTGAACCCGACCGCAGGGACAGTTGATCCATGGCTTGGTGCCATCAGGTGCCCACCGCTGGTACCACTGCTTCCTGCATACTTCCCCCTTTTCGCACTATGGTGATAATAACCTTGCTGCCCCTGGTGATGGTGCTGCTGCTGCTGCTGCTGGGAAGTATGTTGGTAAAAATGACCCTTACTATGCTTCGGACCATCTACTGCCTTCTGACAATGCAACGTGTGCCCCTCAAAATTCTTGTGCGGCTCCTCCAACGCTTTCTTTGCACTCTCCAGACTCTTGTACACAAACAAACAGAACCCTCTTGGTTTCCCAGTCTGCTTATCTAACCCTAACGGCCCTTCCTCGATCTCTCCAAACTTGGAAAAGAACTCCAACAATTTGTTTGGATCGAGTTCTGCTGAGACATTGCTAATGTATATCTTCCTCTGTGTGTACTCGGACGTGGGCGGGTTGGGGAGAGTTGTCACAGCTGCCGGAGGAGCAGTCTGGACAGGGCCCGCAGATGCCAGCTGGCAGGAAGTCATCCGAGTCCCAATCTTCTTCTGAGGCTGCAACAAAGCTTTGCGGGCACCATTCCGATGCTTGAACAAAATAAATCCATAACCTTTTGATTTCCCGGATGCCTTATCTGTAACAACTTTACAGTCCTCGATCTCTCCGTACTTGCCAAACACGGAAGTAAGGGTATCCACATTCGCATCCCACCCGAGCCCGTGCACAAATATTTTGCGATGTGACGGATCAGCATCAGCCAATTTGTGCACACTTTCCATGAATTCAGGGTATTTACTCACAGCCTCTTTGATCAAAACTGCTAACTGATCTTTAGAAAAAGGTTCCAGAAGCTTCTCTATTGGCTCCTCCTCGAATTCTTCCTCCTCTTCTTCATTTTGCTCTTCGGCTCCAGTCTCGCCATTTGCTTGCTCTTCGCCTGAAACGGCGTCGTTCGAGGGCTTTTCCACATTTTCTTGTCCATTCTTCTCTGCGTCGGTCATAACATCATCATTTTTAAGCTCCTCCATGTTTTCTGGCTGCTCTTCCTCTTCATCTCCCTCCTCTTCTTCTTCATCTTCATCTTCCTCTTCTTCCACTTCTATTTCTTCTACTTCTTCAACTTCGGGTTCTTCTTCTTGGGTCGGCGGGTTTTCTTCTGGGTCTGGCTGTTCGATTTGGGGCTCCGGTTGGACAGGTTCGGGTTGTGGAGGAGCTACGGATGCAGGAGCTTTTCGCTTTCTGGCCATGGAGATTTGGGAAGAAAAGATGGGGTTGGGGTTTCGAAGATTTAGGACTTACAGCAAATGGGCAAAATGAAGATATTTTTGGGTTAGGGTTTGGTGAACATATATATAATCACCTTACAAATAAAAAAATAAAGAATTTTGCGCGTAGTCCTCAAAATATGTCATGTGTGTGCATTCAGCCCCTTTTATGTTTCAGACATCCCCGTCTTATTGTTTATGATCGATAATATTAATAATCATTTCCCTTAGGAATTGCAAAAAAATCCGCTCAACCCGAAATTCGTGGGGCCCCGCCCTGAACGAGGAGGGAATTATCCGTCTGATCGGGTAAACGGGGCAAGGTTCATTGCCTCGAAGTGGGTATGAGGCTACTACAGGAATTACTGACCCCGCCCCGTTTAAAATTAATTGGTAAAAAGGTAAAATATTTACGAAGTAAAGACATAAGAAAAAATAAAAGCAAATAATAAAATAAATAAAAAAATTGAAAGAAAAAATAAATGGGGCAGGGGACCCGCCCCGTCCCGCTTTAAATGGGTATAAGGATGGGGCAATGTAACAAAAATACTCGATGGGACGGAGGTAGGAATGACTGACCTTTCTCATACCCGCCCTGTTGCCATCCCTAATTTCCCTCAATTTTATGGTTTCAACTTTTTTTCTTATTGGACACGAATGCAATAGGTTAGGGACTATTTGTGCACCAATTACCAAAAAAAAAAAAACTAATACATTTGTATTGTTAAAAAATTATAAGAATGGGAGATGTTTAAATAAAATGTGATAGGCATCAAATGGGAGATGTTTAGAATAAAGACATTCATCCTCTTGTATGTGCCTTTAGCGCACATGTGATATGGAGTATTATAGAGCATTGGACATCATAACGAACACGATTTTAACCTCTTTTTATCACTTCTTTTGTAGTATTATCGAGCAGTATTTAATCTTGCATCCCAAACTCTCTTAGAAGCTTAGATTTATTACCCTCATCATACCTTCAAATACTAGCGTCCTATAGAAATACATATAATAATCTCCGTTTCTTACTATTTTTATAGAGAACAAAATAAATTTCTTTTATAGCTATGATGTTGTTCTTTCTTGTGAGTGTAGCTAATTTTAGGTAGAAATATTGTGTTTTTAACATGAATTCAAGAAAATGTTGGCTTTTGAATCAAGATCAACTTCAAGGGACTAGTTCGGTCTGATAAGTAAATGGTTTGTAGCTCTTTTGAGAATTGGATTTTAGTTGTTGGTTTACTAGAGGAACCTCTAGCAAACTTCCAAGTTTTAAGTCTTATTAGCTCATGAACTTGTGGAGATGTATTTAGATGAAGTTGTCTTGTTGAAGACGGAAAACGGAGATGAAATGATGTTGTTTGTCTCGAGTGACACGATTATGAATTGGTGTATCGGTTACGATAATTTGAGAGTAGATTATTGGTCTATCTATAGATAATTGCTCTCCACATTCCCTCTTGCATTCCAAAGGTTATTCATGCATTACATGAAACTTCAAAAATTGAAAATGGGCATATTTGATTGATTCTAAGAGCCAATTTGAGAGTGTTTCTATTTTTGTTTGTACTTTTCGTACATTATCTTAAATTAACTTTTATAAAAACATTTTTAACCATGCAAAACACTTCCGGAAATTACTATACATGTTAGAAAGTAATTTATTAATTTTAGAAGCAACTTTTGATTTTTCAAAAGGTCTCCAAATAAGTTATAATTGTACCACAAATCAACATTTTATAATTTATTTTGAAGTATTAATTTTCTGATAGAACAAAACCAAAACATTTATAGGTAAATGAATCAAAATACAATTATTAATGAGAAACAAAGCTTAGGAGACTAACAAAATTTCAGCCTTGAAGGCTTTTTATTAGAATAGGCAAACTCCTTCAAGTTTTTCAAACAAAATATACTAAGCCCATGTTTGTTTCCAATTTTAAGCATAATTTTTATAGAATAGGCAAACTCCTTCAAGTTTTTGAAACAAAATATACTAAGCCCATGTTTGTTTCCAATTTTAAGCATAATTTATCGTTGCTATAGTTGGTGAGCCGCAATCTTTGACCCTTTTGTGTCTTGGTGGGCCCCACTTTTTGGAAAAAAAAAAGGGTCAAAAATTCATTTTCATGCTAAAATAATGCGAAACAAACAAGGGCTAAGCCTCTCATTGGTTTAGGAAAATCAGATTTTTATTAATTTTGAAAAAAAAATTAATTAAATATTTGATTAAAAGTTAATAAAAATTATGAATTCCACAAAATATACTTAAAATGAATTTAAAAACAATTTTTTCAAAAATATGGGTTAAACGGGAGCTAAAGAAATTGATAATACTCAGGCATATCTCATATTCAATAGTATTAGATGGCACGATAAATAATACGTTTTTCTTCGATTTAACTAAAAATTAGAATTTTAGTAGAATTTGATGAAATATTTTATTTAAAAATTTATAATATTTTTAGTTTAATAAGATTTATGATTAAAAATAAATTTTAAAAAATGGAGGTCAAATTGGAACTGCATAATTTTTTTCTATTTTGTTGTTCGACCGAATTAACTTTATTAATATCTACTTTTTGCCTTTAAAGACTCCTTTCAAAATGAAAAGTGAGAACGGACAAAAAGTTGGAAAATCCGAAAAAACACGTAGTACTTACCAACCAGGCGTGTTTTCGTGTGAAACCAAAAGAACCGCACATATCCAATCTCTCCCACCTCTCTCATTCTCTTTCTAGCAGTCCATCTGAACAGTACCCTCCGGTATCTTACACTCAGATCTTTTGAAATATTTTGAAGTTTAATCTGACTCTTGTTTAGTTATGGTTTTAATTGTTTTCTTATTTTACACGCGTATGTATGTCTGGGGGTTTATGTTCTTGATTCTATTGAATGGGGGATTATAGCGATGCAAATGATTTAGGGAAGCAGGAGATGGAAAAAAATAAAATTAAAAAACCAGATTTTTTGTTGGAATTCTGCAAAATCTTGAAAATTATTGTATATTTGACTTTGATTGACTTGATATTTCTTTTTCAGATTTTTTTTTCTTTTTTAAGCGTAGCTGTGGTGAATAATACTGATTTGATTTCTCATTTTTTCGCATGATTTGGGGAAGCATAAACGAAAAAAAGGAAAGAAAGACATATCCCATGTTATTATTTTTAGTTTAATTCTTGTTAATTTGAGGGTTTTCTTTTTCTCGCATTAATCTGAGAATTTATATGTGTATTTTGGGTGAATATTATTGATTTAATTATCGTGTTTGATGGATATGCTATAGATTTATAGTTAATACAATTTTTATTAACTATTTGACTATACAAATAATCAAGCTAAGCTTGGTAAGTATTCTTGATTATGGGTTTGTATATGTATTTTCACTTAATTTTTGCTTACACATAAAATTCACTGCATTTTATTAGCAAATATATCGATTCAATTACTCTTTTGTTTCTTTGGCTGCGAGAGAAATGAACAAATGTATGTAAAAGAAAAAACTCCAATTCGCCAAAAGAAACGGGAACACTGGAGGAGTGGTGAGTTCAAGAAAATAATAGTTGAAGTTAACACAAAGTTGTGACCATGTTATGCTTGTTTATCTTTTGCACAAGACTAAAACAAAGAAAAGGATTTTCTCTCGTTTTTCTTCTCTCCATTCAAGATCTTTCTCTTTTTGTCCAAATGAAATTTTGTATTCTGTGTTTATGCATCGAAAGAATTTTTTCGTTAAGCAGTGCTTTATAATTTGTCCATAACTTTGGTACCATTCACTTCGAAGTTATTACCCTTCTGTCAGGGTTTTTTTTGAGATCTAATCTCAACTACAACATAATTTTTTGTGCAAATGATACAGCAGTCAAATTAATAGTAGCAGTACCAAGAAGCGATGTCAAGCGGCGGAAATACTCATTGGTGCTACCAATGCAGGCAGCCAGTTCGGCTTCATGGTTGTAATTTTACTTGTTTATATTGTGATGGAGGCTTTGTACAAGAGCTCGATGAGGTCGTGGGTGCTCAACAGCAGGGTTTCGTTGGATCTCAATCAGGAGATACATCTGATTTTGGAGTGATGGAACCTTTCCATGATCCAAGATTTGGGATCATGGATGCATTTGCGGCACTTATGAGGCAGAGAATGTCTGGGAGAAACCCAACCTTTGACATTAGGACGCGATCAGGCGTGAATCCTGAAAACAGTGTTGCCTTCGGATCTGGACCTTCTGGTCCATGGTTGATGGTTCACGGGCAATCACCTGCCAGCATGTTTGATAATAATGCATTTGAGTCATTTCTCAATGGAAACCATGGAATGGGGCAGCGTCGAGCTAATTTTGGTGATATTTTTATGGGGCCTGGACTGCAAGAATTGATTGAGCAGCTTACCATGAATGATAGGCAGGGCCCACCTCCGGCACCTCGTTCTGCAATTGATGCTATGCCCACTATTAAAATTACTCCGAGGCATCTTAGTACTGATTCTCAC
>CAIGRP010104531.1:0-11202 GCA_903798385.1 Fraxinus cuspidata | reverse complement strand
TGGGTAGTTCCACCTGATGCAGACCATACGTGGAGTCTTATAGAAAAGCTCCGAATTAAACTGCTAGAGTTTCGATATTTGATTCTTACGAAAGATTGTCCCCCAAGGTAGAAGTTTATCCACTCGACAGGTTCGAGTTTTCTCCAACCCCGGGAGAGTTGATGCGAATATCAATAATCAAGACTTAGTTTTTATTGTTATTAGACCTTATTAGTTATGTTTTTTATTATTTGGGTTATAGTAGTGGGTTGGTCCAAACCCATCACTTGGTTAGAGTTTTACTATTTATTGGATATTTTCATTGTTATTGAGTTAGACGATGAATGAATAAAAATGANGTTAGACGATGAATGAATAAAAATGAATTGAGTTTTTGGCTTGCAGCCACGTTCCCTCTCTTCCCCTCTTCTCCCCTGATTTCTCCTTCGGCTTCTTCCCCCATTCTTTCCGGTTTCTTCCCCCATTTCTTGCTGCTTTCTTCTCCTATCCTGCATCAAATTTTTTAAGGCAATTATACACTTTCACACTTTTCCAATTGATATTTGATTATTGCCTACCAATTATCGACTTGCTGTGTTGGCTCATCATTTTGTTGACAATGTTCCTAAATTTCATGCTAAGATAAAGAGGGAAATCTTATTAATCATAAAAGTTTTGAACTTACTTTCGATGTTCAACATAAGTTAGGAGACCCTGATGATTATTATTCTTTGTTACGCGTCTCATCGTCTTGATTTCCTAAGTATGTTAAGAAAAGAGTTTTGGAACATTCATATGAAGATTTTCTATTTAATTGGCTATCACACTTAAATGAAAATGTGGGAGACTTGTTTCCTAATGGGGGGCCTACTCGAGTCTTCGATATTGCAATCATTCTTTTCTACAAGTTAGTGTACATCGCCAGTTCCTTATGCTTGTGATTATGCACAATCAATTGGTTTTTTAGATAAGTTGCATAAGTTTTTGCTTTTTGGAATTCCTTATCAATTTTTAAACAAATTGAGAGATCGTCCCACTTGGTAAGATCATATATTTTGAGATGATTTGCAGCTTCAGTTGTCTTCAAGTGATCAATTTAGATATTTGGTTCAAAAGAAAGATCATCTTCCTTGGGATGAATGCAACTACGTGTTGTCAAGAGTACAATTTCGACACTTGATCAAGACAAAAGACAGACCTTCGTGGAATATGAAGTTCTAGTTTAATTCGTTGGAGTCGAGTTCTCTCAATTGGGGAGAAATGATGGGGATCAGGATAAGATAAAGATAGAATTTTAATAGATAGTTTAATTTGAATTATAAATGTTTAATTAGATTAGATTGGATTGTTTATTTTGATAAAGTTCTAGATTAGTTGAAACTTGAAATTCGTTTGATTTTAGTTTCTTTGAATTTCTTGCTCTATAAATAAATGACTTATTCATTGTAATTCACAACCATGATTATATGAATAAAATCTGATTTCTCTTTGCACTCAATTCTTCTCTTCTTTGCACCTTTTTCTTTTCTGATTTCTAATTGTTCGTTGTTAAATTATATGCATCCAGAGTCAATTATGTGGTCCATTCAGGAGAAAATGATGGTTGAACTACTGATTGACGTGGGAACTACTAAAGCACAAATCCCTGTGTAGTCCCTTCCAACTTTAGAGTAGATTTGTTTAGAATATCAAGCAAGAAGTTGAAGATTTTAACGATATAATCTAGTTCTGAGTGCTAAGATATCTTCTTGTGCTGCAGCCGAAAATGCTAATTGACTAAAATTCTAGGTGGTTTGAAATATAGCATGACATTGAACTTCAATATCGTATTGGTTGTTAGTTTATAAACCTTGTCATGTGAAATACATTAATCTTATAAGCATAGATGGGCACCAATAATATCCCTTGGGCCAAAATCAAGTTATGAATCCCAAGAGTTTTGTGATAATCTATGATGGAAATATCCTTTAGCTTGTTGGTATAAGATGGCAGCGTGAAGAAATTCTATGTTCACATAGGAAGGGGCCTACTGTTTGATATTTCTATGGGTGGATTCACATTAGATAAGACCATTTATTTGAAATTTCGCTAAAGAAATGAAATGTCCTTGTTGCAGAGATCCGAAGCAACCCAATTTTATATATGACCTTAGCCACAACCATTATTCTAGAAAAACAAAGTTTTTAGTAGTGTTTTTAAACAGAATACGGGTTAAAAAGTAAAGAAAGTTTTGGATTTACGTGCATAATATCTATTGTGTAAATGTATAGTTGAAAATTGAGTTTTGAAATAAGGATTGTCAAACGGGGCTTGTGTCGATTTTTGAATTGGTCAACATGCATAATTGGCTTATTATTCATATTCTTTTTCTATGAATCCAAACCCAGAATTTCCAATGTCCTGAATATGATAAAACTTAAAAGGACTTGAGGGGGGTTCCTTTTTTTCTTTTTAATATTAGAGATTGACCTAATCAGATGATTATAAAATGTTGGAGAGTGATGACAACCTGCCTGCGTCTAAATAATCAGCAATATGCATCCCAATCAAATCCAATTCAACCCCCAACCCCATGAAAATGATATATAGAGCCTGCCCGCCTCTAAATAGTCAGCAATACGCAACCTAATTCAATCCAATCCGACTCCCACCTCATGAAAATGATATATAGAGTGGGTAACGCGAAGAGCCTATTCTAACCATTGTCTCAAGAAACTCAAGTCTGCAATTTTTTATATTTATGTTGTGTCTTAAACAATTTTTTTATAACAATTTTCCTGTCATATCTTGCTAATAAATTTATAGTTATGGACAATCAAGCATTTAATCCATGCCGTCCTAGTCTCTTTAGCTTCCATTTGTCTACCTTTAACCTTGCATGGCATTTTCATAATGGATATTTTAGAATTGCTTTAGAGTTGAGTCAACATACATTTTTCCCAAACATGGACTAAATATACGAAGTTTTTTTGTGTTTAATTAGGTCAAAGTTGTATATTAGTTGGAGAATCTATCCCAACAATATTTGCGTTTCCCAACAATTTTTTAATAAAATATATGTTTTGTGGAAGGAGAGATTGTGGGTTTGTTTCTACATCCTTTATGTACAACGCAAGAAATCTACATTGATTTTTCCCATTCATCGCCCATGGAATTGAAATTTTTGCAAGTGTTGGCCAATCAAAAGAACAACTTGCAAGAAATTGTATAGTTGTCAAGAACGTCAAATGTTATCCGTCTCGCTAGTTTCACCAACCAGTCCTCGATTTCAGATTTTTAGTTAACTTTGTCCCCTCAAGAAAATGCACTTTGCTTGTGATCCTAGTACAAAGGACTAATCGGACAAATGGCTTGAACAGAATGTTATCAAATTCAATTAGAGTCTATTTTATGGTTAGGACTCTACCATACGTAGCTTTTTTTCATTTTGTCGTAGACATTTATGCCCTTTTTTTATGCCTTAAGGTAATGATTCCTAGAACTTTAGTACAGGCTATATTCTTGATAAAATTTCCTTTTCAAGGTTCCAAAGATGGGCTAAGTAGTCTCGTGTGAAGTACAAATATGATGTTCTCATTCTTGTGCTTCGGAAAACGAACTATCTTTTAAAAGAAAAATATTTTTTTACATAACTATTTACATAATGTAAATAATGATGAGGTGTTAAAAAATATAAGTGGGGAAGTTATATAATTGATGAGATTTTAAATCAATTATATCTCGCCACATCATCTGTTGATAAATGATTACGTGTAAGTTGTTGTGTCCATGTAGCTGAACGGCATTTAAAAGCTTGTTATACATGTCATATTAGAATACATTTGCACATGCTTCATCTTTTTCCAAACTTTTCTTTTACCAACTTTCTTGTAGTATGATGATTTCCTTTTCTTTCAAGATTTGCATGGTGAAACAGTAAATTTTTTCGAAATTACGAACAATTGAATGTGTGAGATAAGACGTTGGCTGAGGGAATTTCATCTATGAACTCGTTAATTTGATGGGATTTAATTTCCAGAAAGCTAATTAGTGAGATAATACATTCAACTAAGGATATGATTTCCCTTTGACAGTGGTAGAACTATTCAAACTACTGCTTTCTTCATGATCATCTGATTCATTGTTACTCGAAATCTCTGTAATCCCACTAGAACCCGAAGACAACGTAGCTGGAACAAGATTCAAATCAGTCCTATCCTTGGCCATAAAATCATAGAAGATGGTCCTAGTATTCCCCGAAATGGCACTCCTGTCTCCATCAACCTCCTTGTCCTCGTTTTTGTTGTTTCTCCTCTTCAAAAATATTCGGCAGAGAACCCAGTTTTCCTGCAAAATGTTGTCATTGACGAGTCAGGACATGTTTCCTTGCAATATTCGATTGGACACAGTTACTGTTTAGTGATGTACAGTCTACCGATCAAGATAAAAATTGGAAATGAAATATTATGAAAATCTCACATGTGCTAAATTTTTAGCCCGTGGGGCAGCGGTGGCTGTGATTTGAGAATTGACAAGGCGATATTCGTGCATAATCCAATCAGTTCTGCAGCCTCTCGGAGGCTTTCCTCTATAGAAAACAAGAGTTCTTTTCATCCCGACAACCTGGTGGCTCCTGGGACTCGCAATTTGCTTATCGAATCCAGTCGCCTTCCAATAACCGGAAACAGTTGCCCGTTTTGATCTGTTTCCTTCCCCATTCGGATACTTAACCTCTCTAGTGCTGAAAAAGTACCTATCTTGTTCTGTATCACCTGTACATAAACAAACTCATAAATTCAACTGAAAAATTCTGATAAAGAAACAACGTTTTAATTGTCGAAAGGGTACAATAAACAAACCTGGTAAATCCCAAGGATCAGAGTTACAAACATCAACCTCTGGGATAATAGAAGCTGGCAAAGGATAGGATAAGACTTTACGGTTCAGGTACTGCACCACGAGCTCTTCATCAGTAGGGTGGAACCGAAATCCAGGAGGCAATTTATTCACACCATTTTTCACAAAGTTAAGTTTCTCCATCTCTTATTTCTCCTCTCAACTCGACTCAAAACAAACCCTTCAATTCAATTTCTAACACAAACCAAAATTCAAAATCAAGATTTTCTTCTTTAAGTTGTTGAAAGTGGTGATATATACATACATACGCATATAATCTATAATAAATATGTTTATAACAAGAAAAGACACAAGAACAAGAGATAACAAGAACAAGAAAAAGAAAAGAGAGAGAAATGAGGTAAAGAATGGGTATGTGAGAGGGTCCTTTATAGTAATGGGGGTGTTGAGGAAGAAAGGGCTCTTAGATAGAGTAGACGAGGGAAGAGGAGAATAAAATATGTGATGAACCAACCTAGTATTTGGTGTAAAATTGACTCAATCACCTTCTTCCATTTTTTCTAAAACCACCAAGTTTTAGAACATGAAAAATAGACTTCTTTCCTATGCGAAAAGGTTTTCCTACATTTTATCTGTGTTCACCAACATTTTTTTTTTTTGACATTGCACATTTGCACTTATCACGTTCTTGTATTAATTTAGAAAGTTGATTTTAAGTACCATTTAAATTGTCCTTGGGAGAGTAACCATGTACATAAAATGCCCTAAAATATGAGGTAAAGTGATGGGCTCATTAGCACAAAACTTCCTTACATTTGGCTTTTAGTATGCAAAACATCTCTACATTTCAATTTTTTACATTTTCACCATTATTTACATGTTTCATTGTGGAAAACGTCATTTTCATCAAAATTTATCCAATTTCTCAATAAAAATTCGTGAAATGACAAATAGACCCTTTTATTTAAATAAAAAAAAAGAAAAGAATAAAGACTTAATTGCAAACATAGGCTCAATTTTTTCAAAAAAATTACAAATAAGTCGTCCAATGCAAATAGTCTAAACTAAATTAAATTATCTCTCTCTTTATCTATCAATTTCTCTATCTATATCTATATATGGCAACCATAGCCACGGCCACGGTGAGGCTTTTCACAATTTCCGGTGCCACCGATTTATTACTTAAACCTAACTTCCCGCCACCACTCATCCGACACTTGCTTCCGTCAATCTCCTCTAGGAAATGACAGTTTCTGACAGTTATCAGCCGTTTAGTTTCAAGAGTGGATGGCGGAGGGGTCCTTAACGAGTTCGTGTTCACCTGGAAATCAGTCTTATGCACTTGGAAACAAGGTATTTCTTTAACAAAGGGAAAGATCGAAAGGTTTACCTTTAAGACTCTTCGAATTGCGTAAAAAATAGAATTTATAGAAAGAAATATGAGAAAATCAGATGATTTACGAGCTCGGCCAGTGAGCTCATAGCTCGTGGGCCAAGCCGAGTTTCGACTCACGAGCTCGTCAATTTTTTTTAAGATTAACTTTTTTTTTGAAAAAAAATCAACCTTCTGCCTTAGACGAGCCCACGAGCTCGACTCGTCGGCTTGCTCATAAGCCACTCACCTGTGGACGAGCCAGCGCGATTAGCTCTGGCTCGGCATTTGATGAGCTCGAGCCGCTCACGAGCCGACTTTTCACATAGTCGAGCGACCAAGTCGACGAGCCGATCGACCCGTTTGTCACCACTAGTTACATGGAATATTACATAAGTAACAAATTAATGTCCACATGCCACAAATCAAAGAGATCTAGTAACAAGCTACTCATTTAATTTCACAGGTTAAAGGTAATATAATACATGTCACATGTCAGTGTATAGGCCATATATCAATGTCAAGATCACGGGGAACTGGTGACAGATCACATGTCATATGTCCTTGTGCACTGGTAACAGATAATTGATCTATGTGCAAACGCAACAGGTCATTGTGCTCATGTTAAAGGTCAAGTGCACGTCACAGGCATATGTGCACAGTTCAATGTGGACATGTTACATATCATTGAGCACCGATCACATGTCAATGTGCACATGTCAGATGTCACTGGCCATAGATCATTGTATTGGTCATAGGTCATTGCCTTATGTTCATAATGTACAATTTGTTTTATATCACAGGTTATATGGTCACAAGTTATCTGGATCCAGACAAATCTCCTCGATCATAACGGTGTCCACAAGCTTCATATAAACTCAATATGATCAACCAACACCATCATCAGACTTTTATTCACATAACCCATTTCTGCAAATGTATGAGAAAAAAATATGCCAGTCTCAAATACTATTACAAGTCACAAGTAACATATCAATGTCCACATGTCACAAATATAAGAGAATTGATCACAGCCCATTGGATCAATATCACATGTAATAATTCATATGTCACATGGATTAAGAGATTAAGTATTGTACATATCAAGTCACACAGACATGCATGCACTAATAAACTTTAAAAAACTGAGATGTTGTAAATTGTGACATCTCAGTTATTGAAACAAGTCACAAACATAAAACATGGTCACATTAAGTGGGTGTTTGGTAGGGATTAAAATTATATTTTTAGTAAATTGTGATAGAAGTTTTTGAAATGTGTGGTTGAAAAGTTGTATGACGCATGAAAAATATGGTTAATATTAATTGTTTGACTTTAACTTAGATTAAAATCTGATTTTAGTCCAAAACAAACATGGCCTAAATCACATACCCACAACAATGGAACTTTTCAATTTCTATCACATCAACTCATGATTGGAACTTCAACACTGTTTCGTAAATATGAAAAAAGAAAGATCCGAGACAATACAATTTCATTCGCCATCAATTGTGACTTTGAAACTCTTCAAACTTACTTTGGGATGATATCCAAGCTTAATTCACTACTATTATCACCTCAGTTTGTAATCGTTGCCTTCCAAAAAATCTACTCTACTTTGATAATAATTTCGAAATTGTAACCCCAATAGTCCGGCAATTTTCAATGAGCCAAATTTCGACGGTGAGAATGGAGAATATTTGTTCCGGAGAGTTCTTTGTAGCTTTTCTCTTTTGTTCAATAGTTAGAATTAGTTAAAATTGAAAACAAGTCGTAATTGAATGCTTGATTTTAGGATATTTATTAGAATATATATTTGTATTGTTCCCATGTTCAAAAGCATCGCAAAGACATCAATAGAGACAAACACATCCATCCAACAACATGAATATGTGTTTGACCTTGAAATAATAAAAGGATACGGGAAATATGACTCCAAATACGACAACATGCACAAGGCCTAAAAGCTAGGTAGTGTGACATAGCACAATAATTAATATTAAACAGTTAATACTGCAACAAATTGAATGCAATTACAAAGGATATATATAGTTATATTTACTTTAGTTTTTTTTTTTTGGAAGCATATAGAAGGAACAAAAAAAATATAAATTGTTTCTATGACACATCCAAAAGAGTTGATAAAGATAAGTAGAAGGACATTCCGCTCTAGAATGCTAGTAGTACAGCAAAAGCATAGGCATGAAAAGTGTTATTGTATAGGGAAAGACCGAAACCTTATAATAGATTTTTCTTTATCAATCCTTATGAATGTAGGCCTACAAATTAAATAAATATGCATCGTCTTAATACTTCATATATATGTAGGTATATTATTATTATTATTATTATTATTATTATTATTATTTCGTTTAGAAATTAATGAAGGGGTGAGATACTTTTAAAGGCGCAAGATATATGCATATCAAAATTATATTTCCTAAAAAGAAAAAAAGAAGGTTCTCACCAGTATGATCTAAGATTTTCATATCTAACTATGTTAGGTCTTTATTTCTAATTGGCTATTTATTAGACAAAATTAAATTAATGGAGTTATAATTAAATCAAAATATTTAATGGTTGGTAGTATAGTTATTGGATGAGTCAAGGATACCCAAAAAAATTACATATGATCAATGTGATGCAATTAGAAGTTACATGAGTGTTAAAGTGTTGCATGGATTTTGTTCCAAATTCTCAATTATAAGTTACGATGCATAGTTTGTATAGAAGACATTTGAATTTGAAAAACTGTATTTCTAGAAGAATTATATCCCTCTTGAGTTAACTTTTCAATGCACATTGAAGCACATCAATCTGACACCAGGAAAGAAATTTATGATGAAAAATACTAATCGTTGCTCTGGGACCGCTCGCTAGCCGCCCAAAAGGTGCTTGAGCGGCGATTCGACGGACTGAAGATCATAAACTCATTCCAAAAGATCTCTTGATTCAATTAAAAATATATTTTCCATATTTGTTCCCGAATATTGTTTTCGATTGGTTGAGCCTTTGTTTTAAGTCAAGAGGACATTTTTGAAGATCATTACATATTCTAATATTCTCTTGCCTCAACCACAGATCAAATTACAAAAAGATATTTGATCAAACACAAAAAAAAAACCCTACCTTCTCCGAGCCTCCAGAGTTTTGAAATTTAAGAAGAGACATTTGGAGTTTTAGCTCTGCAGACCGAGGTTCCATGAAGAATGAGGTTCTTTCTGGTGATCAAGTAAAGAGAAAGTGGCACAAAATTTTAGGAAGTGCAGGCGTGCACAATCAAAAGAGTTCCTTGGCACTTTACAAGTAAGGGACTAGAATTAGCTAAGGTCTAGCAGTGTATGGACTAATTGTAACCCTTGTTTGGTGACCTTTAAAAGTAAAATACTATATTTTGAATAGAATTTTTGAAGAATGTGTGGTTAAAAAGTAATGAAAAATTTTGGGTTTATATATGAAATATTTTATTGTGTAAATGAATGATTGAAAATGTGTATAAGAAATAATGTGAAATAGATTAAAGGGAATCAAACAGGGTGTAAGTTAACTTTTTTAATTGATTGTTTATTGGCAAGTTTGCTTGAATATTTTTTTATCCTTGTGGGATTTTCATCCGTCATCAATTTTTTGTGTTCTTCACTTTATTTTTATTGCTTTTGATATGAATATTTAAATTGCTTGATGACACATAGGTTTAATTGAATTACTTAAACTTAATCGTCTAAAAACATTAATAAGTGACTTGTTGCTTGTTATTGTTTTAATTTCGCATATCCAGGTCTAAATAATTATCCTACAAACTAGAGTGTTGGGAATAAAGAAAAAGGACAAGCGAACATTAGAACAGTTTATCTCTATATATGAGATTTTTAAAAAGAGATAAACATTTATTATTGAAATATAACGAAATAGAGGGTAACTCGAGTGATTCTAAAATTGGTTGATTTGTCATATTGAGCACTTGAACCACATCATCTCAAATTTAAGCATTAAAAAAGAGAAATGTTGTAAATGGTAAGTTATTGGTGAATGACAATTGTACCCCTGCAGCCCTAGATATTACCATGTGTATCCCTATTCCTTCCCTATAAATATAGGCATTTGGTTCTCATTATAATACACACAAGTCTATTGACTTTTATTCCATCTTCTCTTTTTCTCTCTTTTTACAACACGTCGGTACGAAAGTTTAATTTTTCAAAGTTTAGAGAAGATAGTAATTTTTTTCAAGCATAATCATCTATCAGATGTATCAAAATTAATTTAGTAACACGCCAATTTTTTTTTGCCTCACGTTTGCAACAATTCGTGTGTTCACAGTTAACATCATTGAACGTAATTAGCGAACGTATTCTTTTTGCATATATGTGTCTGGCAAGATTTCTTTGAGTGTTTTAAACCTGAATCTATTATAATAGGCCTAGCTCCTTGATGTTTACAAAAACATAACATAGGAACTTGAGAACAAACCAACAAGTGTCTTCATAATGATTGTGCCTATATATGTACCTGCATAATTCATTCTTTTACATAATCTTTTCTATTTTTTACGTTTGAAGACTATCCATTGCATAATGAAGGTGTCTATACGTTATATTCAACTCTACGTACCTTTATATTATTTTTAATAATGCATATATTGTAATTAATATTTTTAACTTGATTAAATATTTGTAGACATTCTTCTATAAATTTTAAATTAATAATTTATCACGTTGTTGCTCCCGAAGAAGCACAACTTTGTAAATAATACATGGCTCTTGAAGAGTTAATGTTTCTAAACAATAATTCATTGTTGCTCCTAAAATAACATAATATTATAATTAATATTCTAAATAATATTACTTGCTCCTAAAGAGCATAAATTATATTTTTCAATATTTCAAAAGAATATTGGCATATTGCTCTTGAAGAAGTAATAGTAAAATTTAACGTGCTCTCGAAATAGTACATGTTTCGAAAAATATATTGTTTTAAATTAGTGTTTATCACTGAAGGAAAACACGTAACTTATG
>CAIGRP010104529.1:0-21186 GCA_903798385.1 Fraxinus cuspidata | reverse complement strand
TTGGTGTCCGTTTGGCTTTATTTTTCATGAAAATTGTCCATTAAAATGATAACTTTTTCTACCATTGGATCTAGCATTTGTTCCAATTTCCAAAACAAAGAAATTTAAAAATTTTAAAAATTTGAAAAAAAAACATACCGAATATCATTCGTTTGGATTTGTTTTACATGGAAATTATCAATAAAAGTGATAATTTTTTTTACCATTGTGTCTAGAATATTTTTCGATTACCAAAAAAAAAAAATAAAATAAAAAACTGGAAAACATATTCTCACCAAAACCTAAAGAAAACATATTCCACAATTTCATGGAAAATGGGCGCGTGGGGGGTGAAGGTAGAAAAAATTTTCTAGGGAAAATTTATCCTATCAAATACTACATTTGGGTGGAAATGGAAAAAGTTTTCCATTATCCATGGAAAATGGGTGTTATCAAATACTTATATTCTTGTCTCTTTACCAATGGATTATGATTTCATCCAATTTCTTGTATTTTTATAGTTCAATCACATACGACTATACCCTTTGCTGTTAGGATTACGATGAAACCTTATTTACTCTTTAACTCAATAAATTATCCGTTTTAGTTGACATCTCGTGATTGTTGACTGTTCGTTAATGAATTGATTGTCATCCTATTATCTTGTCAATTTTAGGATTGCTTTTGGAGTTCACAATTATATGGAGAGCTAATTCGTATTTCTAGCTCAAATAACAAACAATACTAGGTCCTATAAGATTTAGAAATATGCTTCTATACTAAGTGGAATCTTTTATGATATTCTAATTTTGTCTTGTGTATTATCTATTCGCATCATCTTTAGAGATATAATTGAGGCGCAAGTTAAAATTTGATTAATTTATGTGGAGAGACAAAACGAACATGTAGGAAATATTGACTATTAACATAAAATTTGAATTGATTAATAATGGGTAATTGATGATAAAAGTAGGTTGACTTTGATGTATTTGAGATTTCATTGCCTTCATAATTTAATTGAACTCCCATATTTGCTTACTTCTAATTGTTTATTTTAGTATATAATTAGAATAATTCAAAGTGAAAATTTCATTTGCAGTTGTTTTGAAAGTATACATTTCATAAACCATATTTTAAGTTTCATATTTCAAAATCCAGATTGTAATTAGTTATTTAATATGTATTAAATAAATATATTAACAATAACTCACATCACATATCTCACTACACACCTACACCCCTTACTAAACTGTAACCTCTCTCTCGTTCCTATCTTTCTTTCATCAAAAATCCCATTGCAATCTCTCTCTCGTTCCATTCTCGTCAGAAATCAACAACTACAACCGTTGGACCACTGCTTACAGCATCGCCACCACGCACCAATCCCCAAATCTGATGGTGGTGGGTGGTGTAAGTGGTGATGGTACTGGTGGTGGTGGCTTTTTCCGTCTCTGATCTAATGAGATCTTAAGCAGAGTTTGGGGTGACTTTTGTTGGTGGGTGTTGGTATTTTGCAAATGGTGGTGGTGTAGGTGGTAGTGCTGGAGATGATGGTGATGGTGATGGTGATGGTGGTGAGGTGGAGAAGGCAGTACATTTGGTGGTTGTTCTGCTAGTGGTCGTGAAGGTGGTGGTGTGGCGATGGTTCGACATTTGGTTGATCACAAATCAATATTCACAAGCCACAAATCAAATAGAACTAGTCACATATCACCTATTTATATTCACATGTCACATGTTACACTTTACAAGTCACATATCATATCGAATATGTTATATATCAATATCAACATGTCACAGATCAAAATTAACTTATCATAGATCAGATGTCACATATCTTTGTACAATGATAAGATGTCACGGTTCATATATTGCATATCACAGGTAACAGTTCACATGTCATATTGTATAAGTAACATATCAATGTCCACATGTCACAAATCCAAGAGATCTGATCACGGGCTATTGAATCAGTATCACACGTAGTATTTTATAGATCACATGTAACAATTCACAGGTTACATGTAATCTACATAGGTCACAGATCACATATCCAAGAGAACTGATCATTTATCATTAGATCTATATCACATGTAACGATTTGCAGGTCATATGTAACAATTTACATTTTACATATCCATATCAGCATGCCATATATCATAGAGAGAATTGGTCACAGATTATTGGATCAATATCACATATAACAATAAATATTTCAACTTCGTTACAACGATTCACAGTTTAGAGGCCAATGGATCTTTTCAATAATACAATTTACATTCCAATTGATTTTTTCAATTCTCATCACAACAACTCATGATTGGAGCTTCGATACTGTTTTGTAAATTAAAAAAATAGGAAAATTCAACAACAATACAATGTTACCCACCGCCAATTGCAACATCGAAATAGTTCAAACATACTTCTGATGATCACGAAGCCCAATTCCCTACTTCTATTATCACTTTTATTTGTGAATGTTGGCTTTGATAGCCAGATTTTGATGATTTTTAATGAGCTAGTTTCTTGCAATGGGAATCGAGATTATTTTCTCCAAAGAGTTCTTTGTAGTTTTTCTATTTTGTTGACCTTCATATTTTGTTAAATTAAAGAGTCCTATTTGGAATGAAACTTCGTAACTGTGTGATCCAAATTAGAACTAGTTTTAATTAAAGTTGATAAGTGTGTGTGTGTGTGTATATATATATATATATATATAGAGAGAGAGAGAGAGAGAGAGAGAGAATAATGTGACAATAAAAGGTCTCACGATCATGTATTATCATACCTCATTCTTAACATGATATTGTGTAATTGGTACGTACGTTCAAGTAAATATTCATGCGTCATATTATGTATCAATCCTAACACATCTTAAACCTACTACAGTTTATTACGTTCTTTTGTTGAGAAATTATTTAATTTGCCTTTTGAGACAACATATAATTAATTGTGTATAAAAACTATCTTAAAATTAAGCCTGAAATTAAAGTGATCTAATAAAGAATTAAGTAATTGGGCTTTAAACATCTAAATAAAGTGTGAGTCGAATTATATGTGTAGAGATCGAGATCCATTAGAGTTTTTATTTGACGATAGTCCGAATACATATGGAAACTACATAGGGTTATGGTTCCCAATTCATATGCAATTTTCATTCTTTGTGCCAACCCATCAACACAAGAATTAATAGATAAAGTATATTGAAGAGGAAGATTCGAAAACCCACAATCAAGAATCAAGATTTATAATTAAGAATCAAGAAAAAGGATTTGAGCAATTAAATTGAAAAACAAGAAATCAAGATTTAAAGATTAAAATGCAAGATTCATTACTCAAGACAAATCAATGGATCAAAGTATGTTCCGCATTAATTAATTTTGACATGAAGATCGTGACAATTCAAAGTATGTTCCGCATTAATTAATATTTTATAAATTTTAATTATAAAATTCAACAAGTTGTAGTAGAGCCAACTCCATGTTAAAGTATTAAGATTTAAAAAATAATTTTAGGATCGAAATTCATTCTTTGGATTACTTAATTTTGGGATGTGAATTTCAAACTCTAGATATTTAAATTTTGGGTATTTTCAAATTTGACAATTTTTAGGATTTAATTGTTGAATTTGAGTATAATTATAATGGTTGCATTTATGCGGAAACAATTTGATTAAACACTTGTGCATGTAATGATTAACAAGGATGATGCAATTGGAAGAAAATAACCTTTTTTGGTGGGTTTACGTTAAGGTAACAGCAATTGGCGCTGCAGCGCCCGGAAACTTTCTGTTTATTTTTTTAAAATTCAAAATAAAATAAAAATTAAAATTAAAATAAAAGAATTATGAATTAAAAATTAAATTTCAAATCTTAGTACTAAAGTTTATTTCGGATTACTAATTTTTAAAAATAGATTAATTGAATTAACATGTTACCAAAGTAATCTCCATTGTCTAGATTAATTTATTTGGAATATAGAAAGGTTATGTGTTTGTAAATCATGCGTATTTTCACCGGCCCAAAAGAAGGTAAATATTTGATTGAATTACATGCACACATATGGTAATAAATATGCGACAATTGTCAGGTTTTGTTTTATGTGTACAATAAATCGGTCCATAGATATATTTATTGTTTGACAAAGTTTATTATCAATAATTGATTATGAACAATAAATCGGTCCAAAGATATATTTATTGTTTGACAAAGTTTATTATCAATAATTGATTACTACACTAAGAGTATCACTTACAAGTTGATAGTTCTGAAGCTCAAGGAAATGTGACTGAAATTTCAGTTGTTGTTGGAGAACGCGGAGTTTTTCGTTGATCCACAAGAGATAAATGAATTTAGAAAGTTAGGAGTTGGTGCAGGAGCACGCAATCCAGAAGAGCTGCGTGATTTGCAGTCATAGGTCAGAAAGTATTAGTGGTAGTCGTGTTCGACGAACTGTAAGTCTAAATTCGTTTATAGTGGATTTTTCACTGGCAAAGTGTCAAGAGTTTTTACTCATTTGGGATTTCTCCGTGATCATTTTATGAGTTATTTATTGTTTTTCATATAATTGAGGCAATTCAACATAGGAAAATTGAATTGATTGATTAACCATTTAGAGATAATTAAAAGTGTCTTGTTGTTTTTTAATTATTAGTTTGTTAATTCCGTATAATCATCTATTCACCACATCTAGGTGTAATTTGGGTCAAACCTCATAATTTCAGATTGTATTGATATACGTGCCATTGATGAGTTCAGTTATGATACTTATAATGAAGACCGTTTTGATCATATATTGATATAATTAATGGAAGAAATTGTTTGTAAATATTTTTGGTTATGATAGCAAAAATTTTAAGCTCATATGGTTATACACAATTATAAGGTAATACATATGGTCCAAGTGAGAGATTGTTGGAAAATTATTTAATTTGTGGTAATATATTGTTGGGAAATTATAAGGTAATATATGTGGGCCATAAATAATTGTGAATAAAAATTATCTTAAAATTAAGTATAAAATTAAAGTGATCTAAATAAAGAATTAAGTAATTGAGCATCTAAATAAAGTGTGGAGCGGATTATATGTGTAGATATCGGATCCATTAGAGTTTATATTTGATAATGGGCCGAATACATATGGAAACTATATATAGGGTTATGGTCTTCAATTCATAAGTGATTCTCATTTTTTGTGATATCCCATCAACACAAGAATTAATAGAGAAAGCATATTGAAAAGAAAGATCCAAAACTCACAATTAAAAATCAAGAATTATAATCAAGAATCAAGAAGAAGAATTGTAGTAATTAAATTGAAGAACAAGAAATCAAGATTTAAAGATCAAAATTCAAGATTCATTACTCAATATACAAATTAATGGATCAATGTACGTTTCGCATTAATTAATTTTCTTGATGATTTGACATGGAGATCGTGACAATTCATAATATTTTATAAATTTTAAGTTTATAAAATTCAACATCTTTCAGTATAATCATAAATGTGTTGCATTGCAGGCAATTCATGATTTTCTTTAATATACAGAATCATACCTCAACCAAATCATTTAGTTTATAAGAAGAAACTTTATATAACTTCTTAGAGATACTAGACATGAACAATACTTAAATTTCACAATATCCCATTGATTCTAAATCCAACTCACTTCAAATTGTAAATTGACTTTATGATTCTTGGTTTCGGTATGCATAAAATATTTCTTTAAATTGTTTCAATTTTCTAATTAGTTTCTTAACGTAAATTTTGTAATTAGAAGAAATAAAGGAACACATTCACATGTTGCATCACCAAAAGCACCAATAAATGATTTTTGTTTCACCACATAATGGTAGATTACACCATCCGGAGCCAAAATGATGCACTTGGTTGCACCACCTGCTACTTTTGTGATGACAATAGGAGTTTTTCAATATCTTACTTTAGTTTCTTCCTCAATTTATTCTTCATTCATTCATGTTTAAATATCCATCACAGAGTATGTTCAGAATGTATTAACACGCTGAAATTTCTAGTTATGCCGAAAAGATTTGTGTAACGATTTAAATTTTATTTAAATTCTTATGTATTTAATTAATTCCACTACCTAATATTTGAAACAACTAAATAATTTTATACCCTTTAGCTCCGCGGTCATTCCGAAAATGACTTTCAAATCATTTAACAATGTGATATGACCATAGAGAAAGTAAATATGTTTAACTCTGAAATCTTTATCTTAAGTACTTCACAATAAAATCCAGACTATAATTATAGTACAAATAATATATACTTTTGTCATTATTATATTAATATCTAATTTTAACCCTAATTGATTAAAAACAGTATTGTTTATAAGTTAATATATAATATTTAGTTAAAATAAAAGTGGACGATTATCGGGAATAACACTGTGAAATATATTTCATTAATTTTAAAATCTAAATAAATAACATAGTTATTTTCCTGGTGGTAGATCTATTAAATCATGATAAGTGTATTTTAACACGATTATTGGAGGCCTAAAATGAGTTTAATATTGATAAAATGAGTGAATTTCTACTCTAATTATGTAAAAATTGTTTTTGTAAGTAAAATTCCTTAATTGAAGTAGAACAATGCAAAAGAAAAGATAAATAATTGAAAGTGCACAAAAATGTAAACTCTGGACTAAGTGTAAAAGTGTCAAAAGTTGAAAGACCTTATGTGTAATTTATTAGGGTATGATTAGAAAAAGTTAAAATACAGAGACTAAAATGCATGAAAACAAAGTTAAGGGACTCACGGCCATGCACACGCAAAAGGGCATGGCTTAAAGATTCCCATCTGAAATAATCAAGTTCGACCCAACTAATACCTAGAGGGGGTGAATAGGTGTTTATACGGAATTTAAATTTACCAATTAATCTAGATGATTCACATACACTACTATCCTATGTTGAATTACCACAGTTAGTTAACAACTAAAAAATACTTGAAAATTGTTGATGGAGAAAACCCGTAATTGGGTAAAAACTCAAGGCTCAAGCTAGTAAAAATCAACTATAAACGAATCAACTTACATTACTATTATACTCGACTAAACTTACATTACTATTATACTCGACTAACTCTAGTATTTTCTGACCTCCTGATTATAATCGCTAAAGCCCTCCTGGATTGCGTGCTCTTACACCAACTCTCAGCCTTCTAAATTCGTCTATCTCCTATGGATCAATGAGAACTCCGATCACCTTCCTTAATCTTTAGAACTCTGACAGATGTTATGGAAGCATGTGTTTTGTTGTTTGGTTTACGTGAAGTTGATGTTTTTCAATGTTATGAAGAAATCAAAATGAAGGTTGAACTAATAGAATGATATGTATGAAGTAATCTATTGTTTCTTTCAATGTTTAACCCTATTTTTCGAATGGAGGCGTGGGTATATTTTGTAGAAGTTTTGGGTAGTATGGGCCGTATAAAAATCTTGAAAAAAAGGAATTAGGTTTTCTCAAGCGAGCGACGATGTGTCGCTCGAGCGAGGTCCAGTGGATAGACAGGCGATGACGTAACTTCTGTTTTATCGCTCGAGTGTCAGTTGAGAGATAGGCTAGAGAACTTGCGGCGACTCTTTTCTTCTCGTTCCATACTCGAACCCTAGGACTTCCAACGTATACAACTTACAACTTACAATTTGATTTTTCAAAACTCTTTTTCAACAATAGTTTTTTCAAAAAATTGCCAACAACTTTAAAATCTAACAAACTCCCAATTTGCATTTTGTGACAAAACATATATTACAAATCAAATAAATTCTATCTCATTTATCCAAAACCAACTGACTCTACTGAATATTGCTTTTCCTTTCTCCAACCTGTTTCATGAGAAACAACAACTCAAATACCAAATGTAAAAGTATGTAAAACAGTAACATGAATAAAAACAATTGAGACAGTTATTCATAAATTCAACAACATAATAGCTAAATTAAGATGCAATATCAATATAGGCCAACTTACCTAAACGAAACATTGATATCACTAAATATTAAAACTTAATCTAGCTAAAACGAGGAAAATATCTTATACATCCGAAAAGTGTCACAAAAAATATATTTAACTCAAATATCATATACATCCGAAAAAAATATATTTTAAAATCAAATCATGACATACTAACTGTCTACTCCCCCTTTTTGTCACAAAAGATAAAGGTAATAGCTCAAAGATTTAATTGATAGCATGCGCAAGCATAATCAATGATCTGTAAACTTTCCCACATACTCAGTTCAAATCTAAAGGGAGTAAATTATATAAGTGACTCATGTGTGTTAAGTGCGACTAATTCCACGTGATCAAGACTTCAAATCTTATATTTGTGAGAAAGGACATGATAAATATCACTGTTAAATAAGTTTATTCTTCTACTAATGAAAGTCAAACCAATAATATATATTAGGACCTATAAATAAAGCTTATTGTTAATGTATATTATTCTTTTCTTCCTCTTACTACTTTGAGCATATAACATTTTCACACAATTTATATTTTTCTTTTTAAACTCATCATTTTTCTCTTCAATTTTTAACATCTTATGTGCAGACTTTTCTCCATTAAGCGATTAAGATGACCCATGTAACAAGTTTTAGGCTGATGACTCCAAGTTAATTGACCATAGGGTGTCAGGTTTTGAGAAACCCCTCAAACTTAATTACCCGAGTCAAATAAGTTTCGAAAAAAGAGTATAAGATAAAATATTTTTATTTTATTTAAGGGGATATACTCGAGTTTAGGTGTACTAAATTAAGGTAAATCCATATTCATCGTCACCTTACCAAGAGATGACGACTATCCCAAATCTCACACATGCTGGCAAGACTTACTCACAATATCATAGTGCGTGCAATGCAGATGGTACATGAAGAAATCTATACTAATTAATTCACATAAATCTAAACAAAGTAATGGAAAATATGCTACAGCACATTAATTAAACTCATATTTGGTCATGATATACATGTTCAAGTAAATCATATATCATGCTGTAGTAAAGAATTTTCATCCATTTTTTTTAAAAAAAATTAAACTACCTAAGAAGTAAAATAAAAAAAATGATATGCATGCGATAATGAATGAATCAATTAAAAAGTATAAGCACGCATTAAAAGTACCTAATCAATTATGTATACAAACGCTCTTACCTTTAAGAGCCCCGTGATCAATTTCAAAATTTTTCAAATCACTCTTTTTCACCCAAACCTAACAAGTGGAAGGCTTATATCGAGTTAATCGTGTCATTAACTTGGTTAAATGACTCACTTGATTAGTGAGAAAATCAATCTGACTACAAAAATCATGATTTTTAACTCTAGTGAAATTCTGATATATATTTCTATTCAAGAATTTATGACACCTATGCCTTGTGTGTCCCACTGTACCATAATTATGACAACTGGGAATAAACCTATGTTCAAAACTACGTGATGGTTGATATTGATTTATAGGTCGATTGGTCCTACGTTGTCTTGTTGGTCAACATTCCTAAGTTTGTTAGTGGTTGGGATAAACGTGGTCTTGGATGCACTAAAAGTATTGTTATCAGTTTGAACATATCCTAGACCCTGTCTATTTCTAGTTGGCTTGTTCATCCCTAACATATTATCAAGTTTTTAAGAACCACTCAAGAAGGTATGAAGTTGAGTTTTGGATTTTTCTAGGGCACTTGTTAAGGTTTTAACCTTAACTTCTAGGTTCTCATTGACAAATCTGGACTTACTCAAATTTTTAGTAGAATCCTGAAGGTCAGTTATGAGTTTCTCTCTCTATCTTCATTAACTTCCTTTAGCACAAATTTATTGACCTCCTTTATCTTACGACTCTCATCAAATAATTTTTGATAAGTCTCACGAATCTCATCCTCATCTTTAGAATCTTTCTCAGTTTGCTCACCATTATCTACTCCCTCAACCTTCTCACTGTCCTTATCAGCAATGAATGCCATAAAATTTTCACTCTTCTCACGTGTAGACATCTTACTTTGATCATCTGAGCTAGACTCGTCATCAATGAGAGTTGAATTCATAGCTTTACCCTAATTTCTTTTACCATTAGGGCACTAACTTTTATAGTGGCAAAAACCTTGACATTATGACATTTCACAGATTTAGATCTCTTTCTAGACTCACTGTAATCACCTCTACGTCTCTTTTTAGTCTTTTTCTTATTTCTAAATATTTTTTGGAAATTCTTAACAAAGTAAGCTATTTCCTTATCATTAAGTGATTCCAAATCAGATGAATCATACTTTTCTTCCCTAATAGTATTCAAGGCTATACACTTGATCTTCTTAGGTTGGGATATGGTGAGTTCATAAATTTGGAGAGATCCAACCAATTATTCAATTTTAACAGCATCTAGATCCTTGCTTTTCTCGATAGCCGTAACTTTAGGTCTAAATCTTTCAGGTAATGATCTTAGGATTTTCCTGACAATTTTAGACTAAAGAATTCTCATACCTAGGTTGAAACTAGAGTTCACTATGTTATTCAACTTCGTATATAATTCATCGAACGATTCATCGTCCTTCGTTCTAATTTCTTCAAACTTAGTGGTTAACATCTGCAGCTTGGAGTTCTTAACGATTTCGGTTTCCCCAAACTTCTTTCATTGTTTCACACATCGACACTCTCCTAAACTCTCCACCAGACACAACCATATACAGAGCATGAAGCCCTTTACTATTCCAATTGCACACAACTAGTTCATCCTTGGTCCAAAGAGAAATGTCAGTGGGGTAACTACATCTGAAAAATTAGAAGAAGGGACGGTCCAACCATTTTGTACACTAACCCAAATATGCTCATCTAGAGGCTTAAGGAACCCTCTCATCTTAACCATCTAATATGTATATATAATTACTTTTGTAAAAAAAGAAGACACAGAAAGAGTCTGACTCATCTAGATTAAATATGGGTCAGGAATTGAAATGAGTCTCTGATACCATCTGAAATAACAAATTTCAACCCAACTAACACCTAGAGGGTAGTGAATAGGTCTTTATGTGAAATTTAAATCTACAATTAATAAATGCTACAAGTCACAGTTATTAATTAATCCACATGAATGCACATGCACAATTATCATATGTTGAATTATCGCAGTTACTAAATTACTAAAAAATAAATAACACTTGAAAATTGTTGACGGAGAAAACCCGTAACTATGTAAAAACTCAGGACCCAAGCCAGTAAAAATCCACTATTAATGAATCAATTTACAATATTGTCATACTCGACTAACTCTAATACTTTCAGACCTCATGGCTATAATCACCAAAGCCATCATCGATTGCCTGCTCGTGCACCAACTCCTGACCTTCTGAATGACAATAATTTGCAGAATGATTTTCTCATTCGTTTTCTTCTCTTTTTATAGGAATATTACAAGATATTTTAGGATAACCTGTACATGGAAACTAACTATTATTTACATGGTAATTACCTAATTAGCTAAATAATTAATATTCTAATACCCCCCTCAAATTGATGTTGGTGAGTCTACAAGCATCAATTTGCTGACTAGATAATTATGATGGTGGTGGGTTAGGGATTTGGTGAAGATATCTGCAGCTTGGTGAGTAGTGGAAACATGGGAAAGAGCTATGATCTTGGAGTCATAGGCGTCTCGAATATAATGACATCCTACTTCAATATGTTTGGTGCATTCGTGTTACACAAGATTGGTTGCAATTTGAATGGCACCAGTATTGTCACCATGAAGGGACGTAGCCTGTGATTGAGAGAAACCAAGTTCTGCAAGGAGACCAAGCAACCACACAACCTTCGAACATGCAGTGGACAAAGATCGATATTCAGCCTCAGTGGTGGATTTAGACACACAGTCATGTTTATTATATTTCCAAAAAATGAGAGCATCACCCAGAAAGACACACCACCCAGTAATAGATCGACGAGAATCTGGACAACCCGCCCAATCAACATCACTATAGGCCGTGAGCTCAAGAGACGACCCTCGAGGAAAGAAGAGTCCACAATGAGGAGTCCCAATAAGATAACGAATAATGTGACGAACATCTACCAAATGAAGGTGACGAGGACCATCCATAAACTTACTTACAATATGCATGGCAAAGGAAATATCCGGACGTGTGATGGTAAGATATATGAGACTGCCCACCAATTTCCGATAAAGAGTCAGATAAGGAAGAATATAGCCTTCACCTTTTCGATATTTAACATTAAGTTCCAAAAGCGTATCAACTGAGGAGGCTTTAGACAAATCACCCAACTGAATCAAGTCTTGAATATACTTAAGTTGATTCAAGAAGATACCATGCGACGTAGTATGAACCTCTAACCCAAGAAAGTAAGTAAGTTGACCAAGATCTTTCATATGGAAAATGGAGTAAAGATGCTACTGAAGCTTCTGAATAAGATTGTGGTCAGATCTAGAAATAATAATGTCATCCACATGCACTAACAACAAAACGATACCAGCAGTACTCTTGTGAAAGAACAGAGATGTGCTATACTGACTCTGAGTAAAGGAGAAACCTAAAATAGTGTGACGAAACTTATCAAACCAAGCCTGTGGTGCCTGCTAAAGACCATACAAAGAGCGTTTTAGCATACATACATAGTCATCAGAGGGAAGTGGCATACTAGAAGGAAGATTCATGTAAATGTCTTCCTTGAGGTCTCCATATAAAAATGCATTCTTTACATCCATTTGACGAAGAGACCAAGACTGAGAACCAGCAAGAGATAACAAGAGGTAAATGAGAAAATGTCTCATCATAGTCGACTACATACTCTTAATGGTTACCCAAGGTAACTAACCGAACCTTATAACGCTCAAGAGAACCATTAGAGCAAAGCTTGATCGAATATACCCATTTACTCCCAATTAGTTTCACAGTTGGTGGACGTACAATATCCCAAGTTTGATTGGCTTCAAGAACCTCAAGTTATGTATTCATCGCATGTTGCCAACATTCTTTTTCCATAGCCTGTCTATAAGATGTAGGAATGGAAATCGAGTCAAGAGTAGTAGACATAGAGCTATGGGAAGAAAAAACATACCTATCGGAAGGTCGAGGAAGACGTGAGGTGCGACGAGGAGTGACTGGAGGCGGTTGATCATCTGGTGAAGAATTTGATATCAGAGATGGAGGATCATTTAGGTTCAAGGAAATAGATATCTGAGAATGAAGCTCGGAAGCTGTGACTGGTACGGTATGCCTGCGAGAGTAAACAAGACCAGGCTTGTATCGAGAGAATTATGTAGGAAAATTAGGCAATATAGAGAACATAGGGGGAGAGACAACAATTTCAAAAGTGAAGGAAGATTGTTTAAAAAAAACAACATTACGAAAATCCTAATTCGATGTGCTTTAGGGTCATAATAGACATATCCTTTCTGATTCCCACCATATCCCAGAAATGCATACTTTACAGATTGAGGTGTAAGTTTTGTCCTTTCATGCGGTGCTAAATGAACAAAACAAACACAACCAAAGGGACGAAGATGAGAGTATGTATGATGATGACCAAAGAGCTTATAAAATGGGGAAACATTATCAATAGTGGGAGAAGATAATCGATTTATTACATGAACAGTAGTAGACAACGCTTCACACCGAAAATGAGAAGGAACAAATGACTTGATCAGAAGAGTTCTAACCATGTCAGAAGATGACGATTTTTGCGTTTTGCCACCCCGTTCTGTTGAGGGGTAGAGGGACAAGAGCACTGAGAAATAATCCATTTAGTTTGTAAATAAGATTGAAACGCATTGGACATATATTCTCCTTCGAAATCAAATCGTAAAATCTTAATAGAAGAGGAAAATTGGTTGTCAATGAAAGTAGTGAAAGACTGGAAAGCAGAAAAACTTCACTCTTTGCACGAAGAACGTAAACCCACGTGAAGCGATTATAGTCATCAATAAATGTAACAAAATATTTATAATATTTATAATGTGCATGAGATACGATAGGTGCCAAACCCCATATATCACTATGAACAATATAAAAAACATGCGATGCATGAGAACCAAAGGAAGGAAATGGTAAAATCTAGCTCTAGCAAGTTTACATGATACAAAGTCAAGTGAGAAATATGAAATTGAAGCAGAAGTCTTATTACCAAGTAAACTAGAGNAAACATGCGATGCATGAGAACCAAAGGAAGGAAATGGTAAAATCTAGCTCTAGCAAGTTTACATGATACAAAGTCAAGTGAGAAATATGAAATTGAAGCAGAAGTCTTATTACCAAGTAAACTAGAGTTTAACAACTGATGTAATACATTGGAGTTTGGATGCCCTAAAAACTTATGCCAATGAAAAATTTCAAAAGTAACAGAATTACAAACAGTAGGAAAAATTGAACATGCTTCGGTAAAATATGAAAGAGACGTCCATTCTTAGGTCCCCTCATGATCGTCCTCCTGGACACCTGATCTTGCACAAGATAACCAGAAGAAGAAAAAGACACGGTGCAATTGTTATCAACAAGTTGACCAACAAATATAAGATTAGTTGATAAACTAGGAAAAAGTAAAACATTAGATATATCTGGTGATACGTCACCTACGGCCGAAATAGGAAGAGGTTTACCATCTACAGTGTGTATATGGAGGGGTACAATACATGGTCTAATGTTACTAAGTAATTTAGTATCATGAGTCATATAATTAGAAACACCCGAATCTAGTAACCAAGAAGAAGTATTTGATGATTTGCCTGGGACACCTAATGCTGACAAAGCGTAAATAACCAGTTTTTGGATCATCTCAGGGGTGATGGAAGGTTGGGTAGAACCATGAGAGGCTGGAACTTGAGTGGGAGCAACTGACGACGCAAAACTGGATGCTAAAGTGGTTGCAACAACATAACCTGGTCCGTAAACTTCTTGCAATAATTACATATTTTTCTTGGAAATTGAAGAGCTATATGACCAAAACCCTTACAACTGTAACATTGAACACCAGACATATCTCGATTCTTGAATTTTCCTTGAGCAGCATATACAACAGGAATTGTTGCTTGATGATTATGTTGCTCCAACGAGGTTCGAGTGATAAGTTGTTCCTCTCATAGTAACTCACCCAAGCAGCCATCCAAAGTTGGAAGTGATTCGCGATGCATAAGACTGGAATGAATGGGCTCAAACTCTCAATTTCATGAGAAATCGATTCCTCTTGGTGATTTCATGTACAGCTTGAACTACCTCTAAACTGTTAGGTAAAATCGAAGCATAAATAATATCTGTGTATTCAGCTCAAAGATTGGAAAAACTAGAATAATATTCTTCAATAGACCAGAGTCCTGAGCGGAATTTGCCAATTCGAACTCCAACTGAAGACGCATAGCATTATTGCTGTGAGTGTAAATTTTTTTCAAATACTCCCAGACAGGACGGGATGACTTATAAGGTCTGAGATTAAGAACAACTTAGGGATCAATAGATCCGATGATCCAAGCCATAAGTCGAGAGTCCTTTGTTTTCCAAGCAAGATACTTCTCTCTTTCCTTTTCTTGATCGGGAGGAGGAATACTCCCATCATATGTCCCCATAGATCACCTTTGCCTTCAATTAATAATTGAAAATGAAATGTCCATGAAGAATAGTTCTTTCCAGTAAAACGAATGCAAACAGAATCAGCCTTCTCAGATGCCATGATGAAATTCAGCAGAAATTAATCAAACCCGTAAATTTAAATAAATAAACCAACCAAAAAAACCAGGCTCGTAATCTTAAGCCCAAATGAATGCGAACCAATAATCACAATTTAACCAAATAAAATATGTCCAAATTAATAGCCCAACAATTAAATCCAATAGCCCAAAAAATATTCAAGACCAATAGCCCAAAATATACCGGCCTAACACTATGCAAATAATAGAAGCCCAAATCAATGGCCCACTAACACCACAACCCAAATTCAACCTCAGTCCACCAAGAGAAGGAAGACCGATTGGAACCAATACTGAGATGCCACTTCCCAAATTCAACCCAAATCAATTGAAGGGGTCAAATCACCAATCCAATCACTGAGGAATTCAGCAACCCAACACTGAGACGTTGGAAATTTGTTGCGACCAAGAAACGATCCCCGACATGAGCTGAGAACTGAAAAGGTGTCGCGAACTAAGAAGGAAAAAAATCATGACCAACACCAAGGTGTCGCGAACCGAGAAGCGCGACGCGAACCGAAGACTGTTGACACCAGACAAAGACGGCGATGAGAGACGAAGACTAGTGACTTGAACGACCAACTCCAATTTTTCGTGACCAAGATCACACACACATGTAAGTAAATTAGGGTTTTGATATCATGACAATAATTTGCGGAATAAATTTTCGTCCATCTTCTTCTCTTTTTATAGGAATATTACAAGATATTTTAGGATACCTTATACATGGAAACTAGCTATTATTTACTTGGTAATTACCTAATTAGCTAAATAATTAATATTCTAATACTGAATTTGTGTATCTCCTGTGTATCAATGAAAACTCCTCGTTCTCCAACAATCGGAACTTCGATCACCTTTCTTGATTTTCAGAACTCTATCAAATGTTATGGAAGTATGTATTTTGTTATTTGGTTTACGTGAAGTTGATGTTTTTCAATGCTATGAAGAAAACAAAATGAAGGTTGAACTAATAGAATGATAAGTAAGAAGTAATCTCTTGTTTTACTCAATGTTCAACCCTATGTTTAGAATGGAGGCGTGAATATAAAATGTAGAGGTTTTAGGTAGTATGGGTTGGATAAAAACTTTGAAAAACGCGAATATGTTTTCTCGGGATACACTGTAGCTCGGGCGATGGCTCAGGGACATGCGAGTAACGATGTGTCGCTTAAGCGAGGTCCACGTGTGACTGGCGAGCGACACATCTATTTTTACCTCTCGAGTGTTGCTGTGCGATAAGCTAGCGAAATTGCAGCGACTCTTTTCTCCTTGTTCCATACTCGAACCCTAGAACTTTTGAAATATACAACTTACAACTTGACAATTTGATTTTTAAAAACTCCTTTTTAGCATCTTTAAAACCTAACACCATCCAATGGGCACACATGGGAATCACATGGCTTCTATGAGGGCAGATACTTTATGGGCATTTTGGAAAATGTCTAGGGTACGTTTTTTAGGACTTTTAAAGATCACACTCAATCATTCAACATATCATTCATGGTATAGCATTCAACACACTAGGACGAAGATGGAGACAAGAGAGGAAGAAGAAAATCAACTAGGGAGATTTTGGAAAAAAAACTAAGACCACGCCAAGCTTCATTTCAAGATCCCAACCAAGGGATGTGCTCTACGTTTTGTCTTGATATTTTATTCATTACTTTTTTTTAACTTGTAATGTATTTCTCTAACTCTTTTCCTTTTTTGTTATATAGATACAATGAGCTAAGTTTTTTATGTAGGATGATAGATGTCGCTTAAGCAAGTTTGATTATTTTAGTATTTGCTCTTTAATGTTAAAATACATATTTTAATGTGTATTTACTATTGTATTTAATTATTTTCATTTATTTGGCCATTAAATAATTGTGTTGGGTGATTTGTGCAACATTTGAGAGAATATTGTGCATTTTAGACTAAATAGCAAACAGTCTAAGTTCTTGTAAGAGAGAAAGATATATTCATAACCCTAAGTGTGTTGAGTTATTTTCACAAAAAATTAATGCAATCTATAATGTTTTAATCGACATAGAGATATAGTAGGTTAAACCAATCGATTAAGGAATATTTGTTAAATTGCATGTTGAGAAATTAATTAAACAATGGTTAAATGAAGTCATGAATCACAACTATTTTATCATTCAAAGTTTCCTCAAATTTTTGATTTGCTTATGTTAGTCATTTTTCATTATATTTAAAGTTATTTTTGTTCGCTATAAAACCTATATGTTGCAAGCGCACATGTAACGTACAAATAATATAGTGAACTAATGAGTACGAATTATCGATCCCACTTGGAATAATTACTTAATTTGCACTATAGTTGATTTAATTCTAACAAAAAAAAAAAACACACAGTGAAATTTGATTATATCTCATTTAATTACATAAAACACATTATAATATAGAATTAGAAGCTATTGATTTGCAATGTAATTGAATCTTGCTTACCTCTTTCATTTGCCTATCATAGCATCAATGGTTTCGTTCCTAGATATTTGTACAGAAAATCCACATGAATTTCAAAATGATCAATAATCATCTTATATATGATATTTAGAATCAAATATCATCCTTTATAATCACCTAGGGCTAGGGTATTGAAACCGCCCTCTCAGGGCTCGACCAATGCCTGGGTTCGTGCTCCATTTGTACCCTCCAATGCAGGCATCAAAGATCTTGGATATTCATTACTTTCTAGGAACAAAGAAACAAATTTTGATGGTCTAGAAGTGAAGCATAATACATATTCCTAGAATATAGAGTTGCAAATAACAGGTTTCAAAATGTAGTTCGTCTCTGTATTTATCAGTATTCTTTCGAATAGTTCTTGAAATTTTAAATGTCAATGTTTAGTAATTACTAAATTTTATAATATTTACCATGTTAGTAACTAGAATCGATTAAGTTCACTTAAACTAGTAGAGAGGCTGATTTGGCTAATAATATGATTATGTGGCTAGAAAGCATAAGACCAACTATTATAAAGATGACATTCATCAAACAAATACATTTTTATTTATAATAATCAACAATCTAATAGGACAATTAAATACATGATTATTGAGCCAACTCAGCATTGGATTCACAATCACCGTTAGTTTGGATTCACAAAATCGATTTCAGCTAACTGCATAAGATTATTTATGAAGTTTGGTATATATATATATAGCCCAGAAATTCAAAAGAAGTTTTTCGTAATAGAATGTAAAATCTTGATAAACAAAATTCAAATGCTCAAGAAAATCTTTGTATAAAACTTGAAGATTTTATTGATAGTATTAAAATTACAAAGAGAACTTTGAATCTTGAATGAGAAGTTTATCTCCCTTCTAAACTCTGATTACATTGAATGACAAATATTGAATTTATACAATGAAAAGCAGCATTGGAGGAATCTTGAATAGTTGATTGAGGCCTTGATTGAATAGTGGTTGTCGACTACTTTTCCAAAAGTAGGAGTCTTTTGACCAAAAGTTTGATATGACAAAAGTAACTTTAATAAATAAGATGCTTTATTTAATAAATCGATTGATTCTTTTGTCCTTTCTTCATCTTTTGAGCTGGCAAATTTTTGAAAGTATCAATCTTGAATTATGAACTCGGTAATCTCTTAATTCATCAAGATAACTTTGTCCATGTAGTCATTTAGTTTTTTGAATTTCATCATGAAGTTATTCGTCAAAATTAATTCCATAGCAATCATCTTCATTTTGATCAAAGTCGAAATCAACTTCAGAACTGGTTTCTGAAGAATCTTAAACTGAAGATTTTAAGGCAATTTCAGCAAGAGATGCAATCTTCTTTGCTATTATCGTCATTTCTTCACGATTTGAGCATTTTGCAAGGAGAGCCAATAACCTATTCTTTTCGGCAAGGAAATCAGCTTGGGTTTCTTGACGTTTCTTTGAAATTTTGGGAAATTCATCATTATTCTTAAGTTGTATCCAAGAGTTTACAGCTTTAAGACAACCATTTGTTTCATGGAATTTTGACCACCATTTTATTTTAAATCTTCTGACAATCTTCTTTGGACAGAAAGAATTGTCCATATTTTGAATAATAAAAAAGTCCCAACAGAGAATCTATGAGACTTTAAAATTATATGAAAATTGAAACAAAATATTTTCATGAGGCTGCAAAAAAGATTTTACCTCATCTTTGAAATGTTTGAATCCTTGAAGAGAGAGACTAGGTAAAATATTCTCTTCAAGACCAAAGTATTCAAACCAATTTTGAAACCAAGTTGGAAAAGTATTTTGACATGTTTGGTGAAAAAGAATGAACCAGAAATGATTTACTGGTCTAAGAAAGAAAACATTAAACCAAGCTTGTTGATAATCTTGATAATTGAAATGAGAAGAAAAGTTTTCGCCTTTTGAGAGGCTCATTTTCTTTTCTTTCCAAGAGTGTTGACCCCAGTAATCAAATGTCAACACTTTACATATTGAAATCTTTGAGAAATCAATAATTTGGGGATTTTGTTTATTTTGAGTATGAGTTATTAGAGTAGATCCAGTTTTGAGAAGGATCTTTTCATAAAACTCACGAGGTTTTTGAAGGTTTTCTGGAAGAAAGAAGAATGATGGAGGAAAAAAGATCGAGTAAACAATCAGAAAGATCTGAATATTTCTCAACCCAAGAAGTCTCCATATTGTAAAGAGTTTGACTATTATTTTTTATGAAATATTGAAAAGGCTTTGGATTAATATCTGAGAGCTTACCAAAACCAGTTACTTGACGGAAAAACATCAAACTAGTTTTTTCAGGAGTTTGAGGGGTATTTCCAAGGACGGAAAATTTGTTTGAAGAAAGAGCAACGGTATTTGACGAAGTATTTTTTGATTCGAGAGTATTTTTGTTTGAATTTTGTATATATTCAGTAATTGAAGGAGTTGGAAGAGCAATCTTGTTTTTGTTTTTGCTCTTGTTTTCCTGCAGAAACAGAAGATGAGGAAGCCATGTCCTCAAGAACTTTGCTATACCAATCTATGTTGGTATTTTTTCTTTTAATCTCTCTTTGGGGGTGTTCTCACTTTCACTCGAAATTTCTCTCTTTCTTGTAAGAAACTCTCTTGTGAGGAAATCTGTAAGAACATTATTTTTTCCTTGTATATATATTGAACTGCCTTTTTGTAGTTTGAGGTTTTTTCAGGAGTTTGAGGGGCATTTCCAAGGACAGAAAATTTGTTTGAAGAAAGAGCAACGGTATTTGACGAAGTATTTTTTGATTCGAGAGTATTTTTGTTTGAATTTTGTATATATTCAGTAATTGAAGGAGTTGGAAGAGCAATCTTGTTTTTGTTTTTGCTCTTGTTTTTTTGCAGAAACAGAAGATGAGGAAGCCATGTCCTCAAGAACTTTGCTATACCAATCTATGTTGGTATTTTTTCTTTTAATCTCTCTTTGGGGGTGTTCTCACTTTCACTCAAAATTTCTCTCTTTCTTGTAAGAAACTCTCTTGTGAGGAAATCTGTAAGAACATTATTTTTTCCTTGTATATATA
>CAIGRP010104521.1:0-12963 GCA_903798385.1 Fraxinus cuspidata | reverse complement strand
CATGTTAAGGGATAGAATCCCACGTCGAATAAAGATGTAAACATAAACCAACTTATAAAGGATTGAGTTACTTATCTTAATAAGGTTGACCTTTTAAGATGGACCCCAATTCTTAACATGCTTATCCTATAAAATCCCCTGGAACCCATTAAATGATTTCTCTATATAAGAAGTGTTTGCTAGTTTTCTTTATTTACCAAATTCAATATATGTATATGCTATGGTCTATGGATGGGTGAAGATGGATGAGCATATCTAGAGAATATCCGAAACCAAAAAATAAAGGATAAGGCTGGCATTAGGAACGCAGGCTATAGTGAACATTACGAGTAAGGCATGACCCAGCCATTGAAATGCAGATGCCAACTGATCGATGAAAATAAGGCCAGCGAGAATTTGGCACCGGATATCCGGAGGTGTGGTAAGAGCAGCTGTGAGAAGCAGAAAAACCATAAAAAAAAAACGACGATTGTTCATGGAGGTTTCTGCAGAAAGACCCCTTGGTTCTAGCAAATGGATCACAATTACAGGTACCTGGGAGTATGTTACAGATACCCTTCCTGCCATACTTCGAATACGGTAAAAGAGCTTGATTGAGATATGTTTTTTCAATAACGAAAATACTGGAGCATATCCAAATTCAAAGACTAGTAGACATTCCAGCAGTGGACGTGTTTGCAAGTGGCGTGTGGTTATGTTCTCATCTCATTCTAACAAATGCTACCTGGATTTTTTTTGGATGTACAACTAAAAAAGTGCATCAGAGCATTCAAAACTCTTGATCCCTGTGGATTTTATTTGATCTTCGTCCATGTTTGTCTTTAGAGTTATCCCATATTAGAATCTTTTCTGCGATTTCAACATTATTACCCTACCACTTCTTTCCCTACACAATTTAAACTGGAGTAGACCTGTGTGTATACGCACGCCAGCTCGTGTCTAAGTTTTGCGATTTAATCGTATTTCTTTTTTTTTTTTTTCAGGACATGGTTCGTGTTGTAGAATCCAAGCTGGCAAAACTATATGGGGATTACTTTTTGCGTCAAATTATCAAGGTATGCTTGTTGAATGGTTATTCGATCAAATCTAACATTTTCCTTGAATCATTTATATGGTTATTTTCAATTTCTATCTTGACATTGCTCTACAGCTCGAAGGGGTGATGTCGGACGTTGATGGGATAAAACTGGAATAAGCAGTCACTATTTTGTTCTGGAATGTCTTGCTGCACCTCTGTTTTACGAGGATACGCTTAACATATGTCTTGAATGGTAACATTCAGAAACTCTCGTCAGCCTTTTCCCATTCGTCCCAAAGCCCCGACTCTGAAATTTTTTAAAGATAAGGTTGCCGTGAAGCGCACCAGAGTCGAGTTTATCCAGTCATTTTCCATGGTGTTACGTATTTAACGTCGTAGATTTGAATATTTTTTTAGCTTCTGTATTTGTAGATTTGAATATTTTCCATGGTGTTACATATTCGAGCAATAACTCCCAATCCACCTTGAACACAATTTCTCATAATTCTATCCATTCTAATCTAATAAGGTGTATCAAATGTGCTCTAAAAGTAAGATGATTTTGATTTGTTGAATTATGAGCGGGCATTTTATCATAAACTCTTAACATGTTGTCTTCTAACTCATGTTCTTCATGCAGCATTTGAGCTAAATGACTTTGAAATCACGACTATCAACTCATTCGCTAAACTACTTATTCGATTATAAGCCAATGTTATTTTATCAATAGATGCAAACTTAAAAAAAGAAACGTCGAAACTATAAGCTTGAAAGGGATGTTTAGAAAGAAGAGGAAGACTAATCCAAATATTAATAAATATAAAGCATTTTTAGTACCTAATCGATTTATAAGTAATGAGAAAAGTTGATTATTTTTTATACTAGTTCTCCTCCCTTTGTCAGGTGTAGTATTACTACAAGGACTAGTATTGTCCTTTGATACCATAGTATTCATACATATGAATTCAAACATGATCGGAAATAACGATCCTAGAAGTTGGGAATAGGATCATATTTATATTTAAGAAATAGGGAGAGTTTGATATTTGTCTCTTAAAAAAAAAAAAAATAGATATAATAATAACACTAATAAAGAACTTTGGATTGCCATAGAAAAGTACATTACAGAGGCACTTTTTGAATTACTTGAAAAAATATAGCGTGAAGTATTAGAGTGTTTTGTACGTAATAATGATGGATCGGACTTGACAATAAAATGAGTAAGACATTAAATTCTTTTTTCTTCTTTACATAGCATTGATCAATGGAGGGATATTATAAGTGGTATGATTGCACTTATTGTCGGCATTGACCCTAGTGTGACAGCTTTTGAGTGACCATTTGGATACAAAAACTTGTCTGAGTGAAATTAACTATTAAGATCTTTATAATTCTCGAAGAATGAGGAACAAAACAATTGATCAAGAAACGTCTGACGACAGGCTTAACACGCTCAAGATACTTTGAAAATAGAGGTAAGCTTTAGAACCAGGTCGACAAGCAATAACACTAAATGATGCACGGAGATTGTGGTAGTGATGATGGGGAGAAGAGCAACACAGTGCAATAATGTTTTAATAAAGCATAGTCCTACACAAACGCTTGACCAAGAGAACTGTGTTTCGAGGAGCCTCCAGCCAGTGTAAGAATCAAAGAGATCAGAGCTAAAAGCAACAAGATTTCGACTCTATTTATATACGAGTCGTAATAGAATACAACTAGATCAACGATGCGAACTAATTTATGAAATACAAAAGAGGAAATGGCGAGGGATATTAGCTTGGAGTCTAAGGCAAGAACGCTGCAGTGCCATTCATCAGCAGTCTCAAGAAAATAAAGGGCATCTACCCATATGTATGACACGATCGAATTTAGGAGTCAGAGAAGCAAAAAATTGGTTTTCACGTATTATATTATGGGTATTCGAGTACCTACCCGAACCCCGAACCTGTTAAACTTCCAACAGCATACGAAAGCAACATTCACACACCCAATGACAGAGAGAGAGGCAAACAAAGATCACACCCTAAAGCAGCAAATATCAATTTTCTGGTATAAATACTAGAGAAAAATTTTAAAAAAAAAGTACAATGTGTGTCCAAAATAGAAAGCCTTTTGACAACAGAGCAGGAAAAGAGCCTATAAATACTTGATTAAACTAAATCCATGTGTTTCGACAAAAGAATTCATTAGAAATCCATTTTTTCAACAACAATTGTGTAATTGAATCAATCAAATTCATATAATTGATACAACAGTACAAATATACATCCTCTTAGTTTTACAGCATGAAAGTAGCCTACCTACCTGCAACTCTTCAACAGATAGGAAGAGGGGCCGGAGAAACTAATGTTGCTTGAGAAGTTTCCAGTTTCCTTTTTGGGTGTCCCACATCCGCTAAAATCAAGTGTTCGTCTCTCCGTCTATATAGATTTCACAAAAAGTAATTTAAATGAAATACTTGAAATGACTGCAAGCAAATAAATTGGAACAAAAGTTGCAGATATTTCAGCCAAAATAAAAAAAATGTACACAAAATACTTAGACGTGTCAGTAAGTTCTTTCTGAGAGATGAAATGCAAACTATATTTCTGGCTACAGTATAAAGGGTTATCCACTTTGCACTGTGTTCAAAAGATACGTTTGAAACATCTAAAAGAGCATTTTTGCCAAGCTTAAAAAGTTTAATTCAGTAAGAAGTTAACTTTTAAAAGAAGTAATTTTAAAATTGATCAAAATAGAAACAAGTTACTTTATTTGTTAGTAAGCTAAGAGTTACTATCAAAGGAAGTAACTTTTTTACTTAAAAGTGAGAGAAAGTAGCTTATCCAAATGGAAAACAAAAACTTACTTCAAAGTAACTTTTACTTTTAAGCTAGAGCAGACGTGCTTGAGTGAATCTTACAAATTCAAGAAATATAGGTCCTCCAACAGCTCAATGAGGAATAATCATTATAGGAACCTAGTTTTGCCCAGTCTAGAACCAAAGTGATAAAAGTTCATTAAAAATGGCAGTTCAAAATTATCATACCGGTACATTTAAAGAGAGAGAACGGTGTACTGGACTGCCAATGTTCTCTTTATCTGCTTCCTGGTTTGTAAAGCACTTTCCCTTCATTATAGTCTCAGGAGTTTCATCTCCCAAAATTTCTTTGGCATCTGCAAGTGCAGATGCAGTCTGCTCACCTAACTGCTTCATTAACCCAATGGCATCATAACATTGGTCCCCCGGACTCATAAAATAGCCAATGTCCTACAAAAGCTCCAACTATGAGATGTGAAAGAAGTAAAATTTTAATTTCCCCAGAAAATGATCATGCAAAAACTAAACAAATTATTTGAGCAGCAGAATTTCCAATACCTCAATTGTTATATCTGTATCTACACTGGGGCCTGGTAAAAAAGAATTAACGAACCAAGGGGATTTCCAAGCAGAAGGAGATTCAATATTTATTTTGAAAGGTGTGCCTTCAAATCTAGAAATGATTAAATAAGAAATAGAAACAGAGAAAATCCATTGGAATCACAAAAGCAAAGATCTTTGCAAATTAATAAACACAAAAGAATAAAACAGAATTGACAAAAGTATGGTGCTGCAGTAACTTACGTGCTTTTGTTTTCAATATGTACACCTTTGCTAGAATTTTCATCCTTATTCTCCAAAGAACTTGATGGTAGAGATGAAGTTATTGCCAACTTAGTCCCATCCTTCTTGACACACATCCGAGGAGAGCAAACAGACAAAGAGGGAATCTCTGACGAAGATAAAATAGCTACATGTTTTGATGCAGAATCTAGTCTTCTAGATAATTTATTTCCAAGAGCCTTAGCACTTAAACTGTCACTCTTAATTCCAAAACGATCAGGAGAGAAGAATAGCAAGTCGTTCATATCATGTTCAACAAGGATTCCATTTAGCTCTTTTACCTATCATAAAAGAAAAATAAGACAAATATCAGATTAGAAAGGTGAGGTAACAAATGGAGGAAGCCTCTTTAACTGAGTTGTTTTTTCTGTCATTCAGTATTTCAGATAAGAGACATAGGCCTCCTTTCATAAATTCAAAATCTAAAAAATTTCATAATATGCAAAAACAATAATTGTCAATAAGACTCTACATGTAAATATATATAGAAGCCTATGCATCTAAACGCTTTAGAAAAGAAAACCAACATACAAGCAAGAATTTCACAAAACAAATTAGTAAACTTTCCAAGTTATAAAATATTAAATGAAAGTTGAGAAACGTAGTATGCTTTAACTTTTCTTTTTCTGGTTTATATTCAGAGAAGAAACTACATATTTAGCAACTATTTGTATTTGCTAGAGTTAAAGACCACCACAATCACGCCCTTCCCCATCCTGGTCGCGAAGAAAATTAAAAAGTACTCACGGTTTCCGCTGCATCACTGCCTCCAGCCTTATTATTGACATCTGTAATAGCATTCGGTTCTTTTACCTTTGTCAAAGCCTCACTGCTGTTAAACGGTTTCTCTATCATTCCACTTTCTGAAATAGACATGCTTCCATTGGCATCTTGTTTCCCCTTTACAAAGGTAGGATTCAAATTTTCTCTGTCTACACAAGAGGCTTTACAGTTTCTTTTGTCTTCTGGTGATGATACCATTATTGATCCTTTCTGGTCTACACACTCATCAAACATAACCCCCAATCGAGAAAAGTCACCGGTCAAGTTGGAAAATGACTCCTGCTTCAAATCACTTTCAAGCTTCTTTTCATTTCGCTTTTCTGACAAAGGAGAGACAAAATCACGGTGTCTTTTCTTCAGTATAGATGGCGTCCCTGTAAAAGTTTTGGCAGCACTTTTCAGAACAGCGTCTGGACTATTATCCCTGGATGGTGAGTCCCACAACTTGAATGGAGTCATGGAAGATATCATCAGCTGGCGGATGCCAAGTGGACTGTACTCTTGCTGCATATCAGCACCAGATTGTATAAGATCACAACAGAAGAATGGAATATCTAAACTTGGAAAACAAGGAGGCTCATAGAAAAGAACTCCTGAATCCCTGTGTTCATCTGTTACAACCGGATCTTTATCCATGGAAGGACCACTTTGAATGTCATTTGATATTGATGAACTAAAATCATTAACAGGAACTAATTTTGGCATATCTTTTGCCTCTTCTTGTTGCTCTTTCACACCCCCGTCAGATCCATCATCACGACGAAAAAAGCCAGACTCATTAGCATAAACAAAGCCATTCTGCATACTTTGAACAGATCCCTGCTCCGCGTTTCCATGTGAGGAATCAATGAACTGATTTGAATCGATAAGAAAAATTAGTGAACCATCATTAGGAGGAAATTGTGTAGGAACTGGGGAAGTTAGGCTAAATGACGTTCCCATCATATCAGACCTCATAGAACAGCATGATTGTGAAGCAAAAGTTCCATTTTCAGGGATCTGAAAATTTGAAGACTGGTAATGTGATGAATCTGTAGGCCCATCAATACAGTTAACAACAGTCTTAGAGGGACAACATCCATCATGTCCAGGCTCAGGGTACATCATTCTGCAATCTGAATTAACTATTTGATTAGGTGTATCAGTACTGACAGCCACATTTCCCATGGAAGTAGAAGCACTCAAGCCCATACAAGTTTCAGGTTGAAACGGTACTGTTTCATGATTATTGTTGCCAATTAAAGCTTGTATGAACAGTCCTGATGATTCTTGAGCCAGATCCACCAAAGATATATCAGGTAACTCATTTGGATTAAGCTGCCAATCTTTTCCTGCAAGAGTCCCCCAATCTAGAGAAAAATCATGTTCAAGAAATTTTGTAGAGCCACCTATTTCGCAAGGAACTTCGGGCATGGAAAATGTAGTCTCTTGGAAAGCTGGACGATAATCTTCAGAATATGGCAGTAGACTGGAGCTTGGATCTAATTCATGACTCAGTTCTTCAGACACTCTGCAGTCCCCTCTATTCTGTACAACTGTGTTGACCATGTCATTGGTAGATAGAGAAAAACCAACAACATTTGAACCCTGACTGCATTCAGAAACTTCCTCCCCTTCTACTCCATCTTTAACAGTACTATCATCTTCACTACTCTGTTGCACCTTAGAAGAAGAAGATGCCGCTGATTGATTGGGATGGCTGACAAGAGGTGGACCTTGGAATTGTGAAAGTAAGCCCGAGGCCGAAAACATGTCCAATTTCTTTTTGACAGAACTGTTCCAATGATTTTTTATAGCATTGTCGGTCCTGATAGTCATATATATATGGATAGATATCTCAGAACCCAGTAAAGGAAATATTCAACATTACACATTAGAGCTCTTATCTATTTCTTGCAGCAAATGATTCTGTACCTTCCAGGCAAGAATTTTGTTAACTCTGCCCACTTGTTTCCATATATTTGATGGGCACGAATCAAAGCCAATTCCTCTTCTTGTGTCCAAGCTTCTTTGTTTATTCCAGGATTAAGATGATTGTGCCACCTGGAAAAGAATAGCATCAGCAAAGAAGGCTATTATGATGATGAACAACTGCTACCTAAAAAGACATTCATTTTTTACCTTCACCAATATTGATGACAAGATATCAGTCAATGCACAATTCAAATGGGAAAAGGGGGAAAAGAATTAAAATGAAAATTATCTCAAGCACCAATATTGAAAACAATTTTTCAGTGGAAAACTATATGTAGAGGTTGTTTAAGCCACATTATTTTGGAAGAATGTATTCTGGAATAGTAGATTGATGGAGAATGTGTGTTTGAAAAAGAAGGAAAAGTTATTGATGCGATGTAAAATATTATTTTATTGAAGAATGTGTGATTAAAAATGAGTAGAGAAATGAGAATGAAAAAAATAATGTGGGCAAAACAGGGGCGTAATATGAAACCACGGAGACACGGACACTCCTATGTTTACCTTTCCCGACACTGCTTTCCAATACGTCCTGGAAGATGCTGTGCAATGGTAGACCACTTTTTCGGCCCATATTTTTTCACCAAATCAATTATTATTTCATCCTCCTGATCATATAGAGTATTAAATCGGGTTTTCAATAACTATAAAATAATAATTAAGATAGTTGATACCAAAATGAAACAAATGTAAAACTAATGGAGATAATAATTCTGGATTTTCCTAACCTCTTTCGACCATGGACCTTTGATAAGTTCTGGATTAAGAACTTTCTGCCATCTGTGTAAGCATTGTACGTCTGTTCGGTCCTTGAAACACTCCGCTACACAGCATAATCTTAAATTTAACACATTTTTATGAAAAGAAGTATGTGTTGTGCCAAAAAAGTACAATCTTAATAGGCAGCAGATGATTGGAAAGAAAATACAAGTACTTGTGACCGTAAAAGGTTTGCCACCTCCCCCTAACTTATTAATATTTGCATAGACTAAACAGATAGCATTTACAAGATTGAATAAGACAGCAGGAAGACTAGCAAAAGGAGGTAGGCAGTGTTACAAATAGAAACAAATAAGGGCAGAGAATGCTCAAACCTATTTGTGGTTTTCAAAGAAGCAAGTACAGTTCAGTTTGTTCTTTTACCTATCTTTTTCCAGTTTTTTCCATTGAAACGTTGAACAGCAATTCGCAGTATCTCATCCTGTAAAATTAAATATCTATTTTGTTAGGATCATAATTGAAGTAATATTGAAATCTCTAATTATATGATGATCAAAACATGGTCACCTAAACAAGAAACCCTGAGGTAACAAATCCGCGAAGTGCTTTTCTTTATATGGACCATTAGGAGAATATACAGTGGAACCTTCTACCAGAAGGCCAAGCTGAGTGAGATGCCAAATCAAGGTATTGAATAGTGTGTTCATCATGTCTACATGACTAACCTTCAATAATATGGAATCACTTGCACCCACAAACAAAATCTAAACATTTTACCATAAGAGTACTGGCCAAGCTCATGTTTCAGAAACCACTTGATAACTAAAACGCTAACTTTTACCAGTCAACTTTTGTCATCTAGCTAATGAACAGTAGAAGGGGAACATTTTGAAAAAAACATGCAGTATTTCTTTATATTTTGGGAAGATGAAGAGCGTAATAAAATCCATTTCGCTAGCATTCAAGTGCGACAATAAAGACACAGCCTGGCACATTTTGTTCTTTGTAAACTCACCCATGAATTAATCATGTAACATCACTGTTCTCTTTAACTTTGCTATTCATATGTGAGCCAGCCGCCAAAATTTGTTGAGTTATAAACATTACTTGGCCCAATTCAATTCTTTGTTCTTTACTGTTATACCAGGCAATGGACCTTTAATATCAGAAACGGTTCATTGGTGACACTTCTTAAAACTTGGATCCATTTTCATCTTTGAACATCTCGAAGGTATTAATAATGCGGTATCATTGTTCTCCTAAAATTTTAACCAGCCAAAATAAATTATAAAGAGGGTTAAACAACCAATATATGGCCAACTCGACTTTTCTCTCCATTTACTATTACCCATTCAAAGACCCGTAGTATCAGAACTGTTCATCTGTAAAAATATCTATGCTATCAGGCGATTGAGTCTGTTCACCAGCAGAATGCAGGAAAGTTGGAACATTGTGAGTTTAGTTTTCCATTAGAAATTCTTCAATTAATGTGTATAGTAGTAAAACACAATTTACTCAGCACATCATGTAGTTATCCCAAGTAGATTAGGGCATAAATATAGATTCTTAACATGTTAGCACAATTAAATTATAAAGCATTAACCTAATCAGGGGTCCAGTATAAAGATCTTTCTTCTCATTCATACAGAAATTAATAAGCATTGACACATGTTGCTAATAATCTGAAATTACAAGGAAATGCAAATTTTTACCTCTTCTGGAGTCCATTGTCCCTTTGTGGAACGCCTTGTGGGGCCACTTGTCCTCCTACAGAAAAAGATAAATAATGTTATATGTCTCTATTGTAGCACAAACTCCATGACAAGACGATCATTGATTTATGAAGCTGCCCGTGCAGGTATGTGACTGCGGATTTAACTTAAAGATTAAAATTTTTGACAATATATGATATCTTTTAGTCCCAAAATGAAAAAAAAATAAACAAACAAGAAAATAAATTAAGCCGATTTTGAACAAAACATTTATAAAAATAAAAAGACTTTACCCATGTAAAGGTCGAACTCTTTCTACACCATCTCTGATAGCATCTGAAGGCGTGTTGCTTCTCCTATTACTTACCATATTTGCTTGATAAACAAGAAAATCTGCAAACCCCAATTTCCACACACTGGCAATTCTCTCGAGTTTGTCTTCTCCAAAGCATCATATGCGAACCTCAGATGAGGTAGGTGTTATCGTTTTCCAGGATAAACTCAAAGACTATGAAAATTGGACAAAGACAAAAGTCAGGACTTAAGCAAATCAGATCACAGTCAAAATAAGAGAATGAGAATGAATTGTAATTTGAACGAAGTGAAGTTTCTACACCATAACCTGAAAAATTAAAGGATACTCTTCTCACCCAAAAATGACATTAAAATGGTCATCAATTCGAATTTACAGATCGCAACTTCTCTATATCAAATTTAAAAGTTCTCAATAAGGGTTCACGAAATCCGTGAAATTCCTCGCAAATTCAGCAACGAATTTCAGCGCCCCACAGAATTGAACGTTTTGAATTTTTTAAGTTTGCAACAAAAACCCAAAAGTCAAATAGCACCTATCTAAATGAGCTTTACACATTTCAAATATTTCTCTTTTTACCTGAAATTGACATTTAACTGACCCTAAATTTAAATTCACCTATTGAATACTCAGTATATCAAATTAAAGTAATTCCCAACAAGGGTTTTCATCTTTCAATCACAAATTCCACACTATTCCCCAAAAAATAAAAACGAAACCGAAAAAATTTCACTGAAGAAATTCAACGCCCAGAAAATTGAACACCTCAATTTTTTAAACGCAACAAAAACATAAAAAAAAGGATAGTACTTACCAAATTGAGCTTTAATCCAACAAAAGAAAATTTTGAAACCCAGGTGACCACCGACCCGATCGAGTTAACAGGCATTTGCAGATCCAGAAAGAAACATATATATACACAAACTAGGGGATCTGTAAATGCAAAAATTGGAGGAAAAAGTCTGTATTTTAAAGTGAGAATGAGTGTGTTTTTAGAGAGAGAATGTGAGTGTGAACAAGGGTGTTTTTAGAGAGAGGGGAGTGGGGAATTAAAAAACGGTCTTAAAATTCAAATATAAAGTGCGCTTCAAAACGTTGAGTAAGGGTCGAGCAACTTTGAGCGGCTACGATTTATTAATCTGAGCCGTTGTATCACTACTTTTGACTTTTGAGAAATTTGTTACTAATTTGAAGAGGAAAAATTAAGAAGAGACATTACAAAATTATGTAATTAAACTCATGTCCCTATTTCTTATTCACGTTTACCTTTGTATCTTCATCCCCATCCACCATACTAATTTCTTGCACTAGTTCCCTCTAGTCTGCTCTTCACTTGCTCTATTTTTATCTCTATCATTATCGCTACTCATTTTCCAATCTTGACCTTCCACTTTTCCTTGGTCTCCAAGTGTTGTTTGAGAAAGCCTCAAGTTTTAAAGTATGAAATGGAAGGCACGTTTTGATAAGGTTGATATTGACTTTTTAGTATTAGAGCTTAGAAGAAAGGGATAATTGTACTGGAGGTCACAAATCTTTAAAAAATGTGCAGCAGATGTTTCAAATCTTTAATAAATGTGTTTCGAAAAGACATCTAATGATTTGTTTCAAAAAGTTGTTAGTTAACAAAATTAGTGTTCTTCCCTATCCACACAACTACACAACCCTAATGCTTAACCCCCACCACATTAAACGCCACCTATTGGTAAGAAATGGAGTAGATGGGATGGGGGAAAATTGGGTCGGCAGAGATAGAGGAAATGGGGTGGCAACGATGGATGATGATGTTATGGAGATGATGGTATTGTGATACTCAGTAGTCAAGGTATAAGAGGTTTGTCCCATCTACATCAATTTCATTTTCTCCTAACAAGGAACTTTTGAGAAACTCAAGAGAAATAAATAAATATAGATAAATTCTTTTCAAAATCAATATTAATAGTAGCAATGAGTGGTGTAGGGGTTAGGCATTTTGTGGTGTGGTTGATTGGATCGAGAAAGGTAAATGTTTTTGTCAATTGATAAATGTTTGGATGAAAATAGTTAGAAGTCCTTCTGACTCGCATATTAAAGCTTTGGGCATATGTTGCACATATTTAAAGGTTTTGAATCTCTTATGCAAATTTTCTTTTTCCTTTTTTACCATTTTAAAATTGGTCAAATTATAGTCAAACACTGACTTTTAATCAACTAACGTGCCTTTGATGACGTATGATCATAATTTTGAAAGATTTGGGACCTCTATTACAATTATCCCTAGAAGAAAATTATTTTTAACTCAAAATTAATAATTAGACCTAATTTATTGGGTCATCCTAAACTAGGCTCTTTTAGAAAAAAAAAATTCCCATTTGAGCCTAATTGAGAGTTTTCTTCTGGCAAAACGTTTTGCGGACCTTTACAAATTATTTTTCTAAAATAATAGAAATTCTTCATAACAATACAACATCTGAAAATAACATTTGAAAATTTTTAATTCAATACCACCTAACCGCTGCCTTAAATAATTGTAATGAATCATCATTAATAAACCAACCTAACTACCTAACCCACATTAAATTATATTAATTCCATCATTTGATTTCAGGTTATCAGCAAATCTACAAAGATTAAAAAAAAAAATTAATTAATTAATTTTTCCCCCTAAAATATTATTAGCACTTATGAGGGTTTTTCCTTTTTTGAGCGAACATTTACTAGGATTTTCAACATTATTATCCTGTTAAATTACAGTTTGACCACCATTATTTGAAACTATAATTTTTAGAATAATGTTTTTTTAAGAGTGTGTGGTTAAAAA
>CAIGRP010104517.1:0-13230 GCA_903798385.1 Fraxinus cuspidata | reverse complement strand
AAATGTTGGGGAGCTGTCTCACATGTCCGAAACAGTCTGGAAAAGTTGAGAGAGAAAGAGCGACCACGGATAGGAAAAGTAAACACGTAACTCTACATTTTGCAATTTATTGTTTGGATTCAATCATTAGAAAAGAAGTATATGCCCACACAACACATGTACTTCCTCCTTAAAGATGAATGATAGTTTCAAAATTAAGATGTTAGATTCTAAACTTAGTCCCTAGTCTTTTCTTTCTTGCAAGAGCTAAATTTAGTTGGGTTGTTTTCCCCCATCTTTATGTGCTGATGTTAGATTCTAAACTTAGTCCCTCGTCTTTTCTTTCTTGCAATAGCTAAATTTAGTTGAGTTATGTTCCCCCATCTTTATGTGCATCATGTAATTCCAAAAATGAAATGATGCCCCTTGATATAAGAGAACATATATAGAATAGTATGAAAATTCGTTTATTATTGTTTGTTATATTTTAATGTAACAAGGATTTGTCAGCAATATTCTGATTATGCTTATACTTTCAAATTTCAATTTTTGTTTCAGGCAATAAGCATTTTCATAGATATGGACGAGTCTGGAGGCCGTACAAACGAGTGGATTTACAAGTAAAGCCATAATTGTTTTTTCTCAACTTTTTCCTGAAATTGTACATCTTTATATCAAAGATACCATTGTAAAGTGGTGTTTCGTATATACTGGCAACAGTGGGAAATTGAAATAGAGAAACATTGAAAGACATGATATGGCTTGTATCCATTTGTTCTAATCTGGAAAATATGCCATATATTATATGCATTGGGATTTTGTTGTGGGGATTATGGAAGTTGCTGACTGACTTGTGCCTATGTGATTGGGGTAAGGACTTTCGAAGAAAATGAAATATTGCGTGCTTAAAAATGTTGAGAGATTACCTTTTAAATATCAAAAGTCCTTGTGATTGAATCCAATTTAAGCATGAAAGAAATTCAATCTAATTAAAACTAAACTGTAATACGAATGTAGTGGAAGAGTGGTAACCTTACTTTTGCGGAACTAGAAGAGTGATCCACATGCCTTCCTCATCTTCAAGAAATACTTTAGTTGGGACAATCCTATAAGCACACGTAATACAACCTTTTCAAATCAAGAAATCTCATAGCCTTGGAACATTTTACTCATGATACTTCATATGTTGAGTTGGTCTATTCATTCACTACGTTTTTCTCTTATTCATGACTTGAAGTTGTTAATGGTCTACAGCGTCGTGATTTGAATAAATTGTCCTACCTATATATAATCGTAATCGTCCCCCTGAAGAATTTCTCGATGCTCATTAGTGCTGCCTCACTAAAGGCCCCCTTCTCCTTCACTGCTGGGTGCCATCCTCTCATCGAAGGAGAAATCTAACCCCTAAAAATGATGACTAGGGTTGTTGCCATGGAAGAGTTTTTCAAGTTATCAGCCTGGAGGACAAAGCTTCTTGAAAACCCCGAGGAAGCAAGGACAATGCTTTCTTAAATAGTATTTTATTTGACTTCTTCTCTTGTAATTTTTGGTCAAGTCATTGTTCAAGTTCATGCTTGCTTAAATCTTACTAGTGTTTCCAATCAACAAAGAAATAATACGGGTGCGTGCATTCATTCATCATAATCAATAAAAAATTCAGCCTAAAACAAAACGACGTTTCTTCTTAATGATGATCACAAATAATTTCTTTTGAAGCATGGTCAAAGACATCTCATACGAACAATACATGAATTAACTAACATGGTACAAAAGAGATGTAAATGAAATCATAATGTCCCATTGAACAAAATCCTCAAAAAACATATAGCACATTACACCGATAGATTAAGATTAAATTTGCTGGAAAACCTTGTCAGCCGCTGCTATTGTCCGTTGAATGTCCTGAGGAGTATGTGCCAAGCTCGTAAAACCAGCCTCAAACTGAGAAGGTGCCAAATACACACCTTCCTCCAGCATTCCTCTGTAAAACCTAGCAAACTTTGCAGTATCACTTTTCTTTGCATCCTCAAAGTTATAAACTGGGCAATCTGTGAAAAAGAAGCCAAACATCCCACTTATATACCCACCGCATATTGCATGCCCAGCATTCTTTCCAGCATCTACAATGCCCTGAATAAGTTCACTTGTGATCGTGTTCAAGTAATCGTATGTCCCGGGTTGTTTGAGCCGCTTAAGCGTGTGGATACCAGCAGTCATTGCCAATGGGTTTCCACTAAGGGTCCCGGCCTGATACATTGGTCCGGCTGGAGCAACCATCTCCATAATCTCCCGCTTTCCTCCATATGCACCAACTGGTAGACCACCACCAATAATCTTCCCAAGTGTTGTCAAATCAGGAGTTATACCAAAGTACTCCTGAGCACCACCATATGACAAACGGAAACCAGTCATAACTTCATCAAAGACTAGGAGAGTATCATTATCTTTGGTGATTCTACGGAGGGCATTTAAAAAATCAGGCGTTGGTGGAATAAAACCAGCATTTCCTACAACAGGTTCGAGTATAACAGCAGCAATCTCTCCTTTGTTTGCTTCGAAGATGGTTTCCACAGTTGAAATGTCGTTGTACGGAGATGTCAATGTTTCATAGGTAGCTGCCTTGGGAACACCGGGGGAGTCGGGGAGCCCCAAAGTAGCAACACCACTGCCTGCCTTAACAAGGAACGGATCTGCATGACCGTGGTAGCAACCTTCAAACTTGATGATCTTTTCACGACCAGTGAATGCACGAGCCAGTCTTAACACGCCCATACATGCTTCTGTACCGGAGTTGACAAACCGAACCATTTCTATGCTAGGAACAGCAGAGATTACCATTTCAGCCAGGGTATTTTCCAGAAGACAAGGAGCACCAAAACTAGTTCCTTTCTTCATTGTTTCGGCCAAGGCAGCAAGTACCTGCAGGTTATCAATACACGAAAAATAAATGATTTGACTGCAATTTTTTACCTTTCTCTTCTCAAACCTTCAAATTAATTAGCCACTGCTATTACTCGAAAACAAAATTACTTGTGCAGAATTGCCTATTTGCAAATCACTTCAAAAGTTTCTTTTAGTTATAATTCTAGTAAAACATAAAAAGGAACGGAAGAAAGCCTTGGTATCCACCATAGCTAACAACAAATATTAATAAAAGCCCAAAACACTAGACGTTCTCAATAGGTTCTTGGATCATATTCATATTGCTATGTAGGCATGCTTGATTGGCAATCAATGCCAAAATTTATAAGCACGGCTAGAAATGGACCTCGTCATCTGCATGACCAATTATAGCCGGCCCCCACGATCCAACATAGTCAATGTACTCGTTACCATCGATATCCCACATGTGAGAGCCCTTCACAGAATCAATCACGATAGGCTGGCCACCAACTGATTTGAAAGCTCGTACAGGAGAATTTACACCTCCTGGCATCAATTCCTGTAATCATTCATATAATATAAGATTCAATGAATGCAAGAATGTTTTATCGGCTTATATCAAATACCACATAAAAAATAACATAAGTAGAAAGAGAGTACATGAATGAAGTCAACAACATATTATAGGTTCGAAAATGAACTACAACAGAGTCGATAAGTATGAACTGACACCCATCGGAAACAGTGCTACATGTTCTAAATACATCAGAAAAGTTCACCCAAAAAGAAGAGTTTATTTACAATCAAACCCATTCCTGTCTGGCATCATTAAAGATTCAAAGGAATTCAAATACCATTATAATAATTCTAATTCTAATTCTAATTCTAAATCAAAGGCCACGAATTCCAAATTATTGCAAAGCTACCAAATAACGCGAAGCATAAATATTGCCATAGGTCAACTCATATCCTAATAGGGTTTACTTGAGAGCAATAGCAAGCATTACAAAGAAACAATCTCGATTTCGATAAATGTAAGTTTCAAAAGAAACAAAAAACACTTTAGGAATGAAATTATTGTATCAAGTTCCATCAATTGGACTTTTCAGCTTGAAACGCATACAGAATTCAAACAGTAAAATCGATTACCTTGGCGGCATTGAAAGCTTCTTCGGATTTCTTGAGAGTGTAAGTTTTCTTGTTTTCGTAAGAGACAGCAGTCATTCGGATGATTGTACGAGGATGCTTGTGTAGATTTTGACTGAGACATGATAACCCACCTACTACACCACCTGTAATTGAAGCAGCCATAGCCGTACACACCTCTCCCTCTCTCTCTCTCTCTCGCTCGCAGACACACACAACACGCAATTGGGTATATGAATTTCTCACAGTAGAAAATTGTCGGACAAAGGGATAAGAAATTGAGATAAGAGTGCAGTTCTTCGATCAATCCCAACCACCGTTGAAATTACATTCGTACAATTTTATCTCTGTCAGGGCTCGGCTCGAATAATTTTAATGGGTCTAGCCCGTCAATAGCAAAGGAGAATTGGACCAAAAAATTCCAATTGTGGAAAGCGGAAATTTCACCATGTACGGTTAAAAATTTCTTAAACTTGTTCGACACAAATTTCTTTAGAGTAAAAATTAAGGGTGGTTCTCTTTACCAATTTCTATTTTTTAAAACAATTAAAAGTCGTTCTCTTACCTATTTTTGAAAATATATTTTTAAAAACAAGTTTAAAATTTAAAAAAAAAACTAAAAACGACAAATTTGTCGTTTTTAGTGTTTTCAATTATAACTTGACCAAAATTTCAAAATGCGTTTTCGTTCTTTTCAGTTACTATCCCCCTCAACCACCACCATTGCCGCCTACAAAACACCACCAACCGCCGCCCCCCAACATCACCCCAACCACCACCATAGTCGAAACCACCACTACAGCCACAACGTCAGCCTAACCAACACCAACACCACCATCGCCAGAACCACCACAAAAATCGCCACCATGCGGTGCCACCACCATCAACCCCAACCACCATCATCATAACTAACCACAGCCACCGCCACCGCAAATTTTCAGTTTTTAATTCTGAGTTCACCCACAGAATCAACGAGCTGTGGTTGAAATTAGGCTTGACCCATGGTTGGGTTAGGTGTGCCAGAGAGAGAGGAATGTGGCCCATGTGATTTGCGACCATAGGTTGAACGGACATTGTCGGAATCACAGATTTCTTCGGACCACGCGAAACGGGATCACAACCCTCATTTCGATTAATTGTTGTTTAGACTAAATTGAGGCTGTTTTTGAGTCGCCCGAAGATAGGCAGTCGACTGGTGGTGGTCCGCGATGAAAACGGTGGCGGGATGATGGGTTTCGGCAGGTTACAGAGATGAGGGAAGAAGAGAGAGAGATGAGTGAGAAAATTTCGAGGAGAAAATAAATGCATTTTGGGATTTTTTATTTTCAAAACAATTTTTGAAAATGGCAAAAAAAATACGTTTTCAATACTTCAAAATGAACACTCAACACACAAAATCTAAAATGAATTCAAAACTAAAAATACAAAATTGAAATACGGAAGAGAACATTTTTTGAAGAATGTATATTTAAGAGAGAGAGAAAATTGTTAATGACATAAGAGTAATTAGCACTTAACGTCCCCATCATTCACTGTTATTGTGGAAAACATAAATATCTTTCATTTTTTGACATTTTCGCCCTTATTTCTACATTTCATTACGTCGGATGTCGTTCTCATCCATTCTCTCAATAAAAAATTGTGAAATGACCCATATAACATTCTCTTTAAATAAAAAAAAATAGTTGCAACTATAATCTCAATTTTTTTTATAAAAAATGCAAATGAGCCTCCAAATAAATTATTAAAAGGATAATTAGCACATAATGTCCGTACATTTCACTATTATAGTGGAAAACGTCGATACTTTTCATTTTTAGCATTTTCACGCTTAATTACACGTTTGATTGTGCAAAACATCATTTTTATTCATTTTCATCTAATTTATTTTATTTTTTTAATATTTTATTTGGGTCTCGTTTGCACTTTTTTTAAAAAAAATTAATTTCTAATTTTTAAATAATTTATTTGGGACTTGTTTGCATTTTTAAAAAAAATTGGGATTATGATTGCAATTAATTCTTTAACTTTTTTATTTAAATACAATGGTATACTCATCATTTCACAACTCTTTATTGAGAAATTGGACAGAAATGAATAGAAATGATGATTTGCACAATCAAATGTGTAATTAAGAGTGAAAACGTCAAAAAATGAAATGTATAGACGTTTTCGCAATAATAGTGAAAGGTGGGGACATTATGTGATAATTACCATTTTAATAATTTATTTAAAACTCATTTGTGTTTTTTACAAAAAAATGAGACTATGATTGTAATTGATTTTTTTTCTTTCTTTTAGAATGGTATATTAGTCATTTCACAATTTTTAATTGAGAAAATGGATGAAAATGACTTTTGGCACAATGAATGGTGGAAATAAGGGTAAAAATATTAAAAAAATGAAAGGTAATGACGTTTTCCATAACAATAGTGAAAGATGTGAACATTGTGTGCTAATTACTCATGACGTAAAATGTTTGGTTAAAAATAATTTTGATAAAACCTTTGATAAATAAGCACTAAATCTAAAGAAAAAGTACTGTTATGGATTCTTTCCAAAAGGACCTACATAGTTATAGTTATGAAAAGATGAGGATGATACTGTAAAATAATGAAGGTTGAGGACTCATTTGAACATATCGCTTACAATTTTCCCTACTTTCCGTTAAAAATAAAAAATCAACAAATCAACAAATGAAAAGAGAGGAGCGCAGCAAAACGCGTCGGGCAAACACACTCCACAAAGATTGGAATCGAAAACAGCCAATTAGAAATCGATTCAGGATCTTCCGTTTCAAAAATGGGTCCTATCGATCGCTTTCGCCACTTACCAATCCCACTTGACTTGCAAAAACAAGATTCAATCGAATTCTCTTCTCCAGAAAAATTATAATTCGCTGATGCCCTTGTTCTGTTCTACTTCGTACACCCAAAATTATGGATATTGATAGGTAGTCATTCTGTTATCAGTTAGTCAAATGGAAGCCTCGTACATTTTGTGTGGCGGCGTTTCCACCTTGGCATTGAAGTCTCCGGGCAGCCTGAGCCTACGCTTGCGTCCCAATGAATTGATTTCTCTGTACAGCTACAGCCGCAATAATGGGGTATTCTCTAGTTCCCGGTTCCCACGTCGGATTTTGGCCAGCAGAAGCAGTGGCACAAAGGTTGTAACTACGAAGAGAAGATCCCGCGAGAATAGAGAAGATAGTGGTGCGACGAGCAAGAAAAGCTTCAAGAGGGTAGCAGAATCTTCAGAATCTGGTAGACAATTGGGTGCCCAAAGAAATGGGCCGGCGAGCGTGCGTGCTCTGTATCAGAACGGAGACCCATTAGGGAGGAGGGATTTGGGTAAAGGAGTGGTGCAATGGATATGCCAGGGCATGAAAGCAATGGCTTCGGATTTTGCCATGGCGGAGATGCAGGGGGAATTTTCGGAGCTCAAACAGCGAATGGGGCCGGGTTTGACATTTGTGATTCAGGCTCAGCCTTACCTCAATGCCATCCCCATGCCCCTTGGCCTCGAGGCCATATGCCTCAAGGCTTGCACTCATTATCCTACCCTCTTTGACAATTTCCAGAGAGAGCTCAGAGATGTTCTCCAGGATCTCCAGCAGAAGTCATTGATTTCGAATTGGCGTGAAACTGAGTCATGGAAGCTGCTCAAGGAACTTGCGAATTCAGGTATCCATTATCCTCTTTCTCCCGCCAATTGTGAGGCATTCTTTTGTTTAATTTTGAACTCATTTTGTGCATTTGCAGCTCAGCACAGAGCCATTGCAAGGAAGACTACCCAATCGAAGTCTGTTCATGGTGTTCTTGGACTGGACCTCGAGAAAGTCAAAGCCATTCAGAACAAAATTGATGAATTTACCAAGCAGATGTCGGATCTGCTGCGTGTAGAAAGGGATGCAGAACTGGAATTTACACAGGAGGAGCTGAATGCTGTTCCTACACCTGATGAGAATTCCAATTCGGCAAAACCAATTGAATTTCTGGTTAGTCATCCCCAGACTGAGCAAGAACTCTGTGATACTATCTGTAATCTGACTGCAGTCAGCACATCAACAGGTGAAATGACTTTTTGGATTTACGCTACTCTCACATAGCTGATGAATGACGATATGGTGAGTTACCTCTTTTCCTAACAATTTTCAGCTCGTCCACACACAGGGTTAGGAGGAATGCATTTGGTTTTGTTCAAAGTTGAGGGAAACCACAGATTGCCTCCCACTAACCTTTCTCCTGGAGACATGGTTTGCGTGAGAACATGTGATACTAGGGGGGCTGGCACAACATCCTGCATGCAAGGGTTTGTTAATAATTTTGGCGACGACGGACGTAGCATCAGCGTGGCTCTTGAATCCCGTCATGGTGATTCCACCTTTTCTAAGCTTTTTGGCAAGCATGTCCGTATAGACCGCATTCATGGATTGGCTGATACAATCACATATGAGGTACTGGATAGCAGCGACTCTGTCTCTCCCTTTCGCCCTCCTTCTTGTTAGTTGTCCTCTTCAACAACCTCTTGTTTGAAACTAAGAAATATTTTTTTAATGCAAGTGTTGCGTTCAGAAGCCGTATGAATAGTTTGGCTCTATGCTATGCACAATAGAATAATTTGTAAGTTCTGGATCTTCTTTGATTTCTTCAATGTGTCAACAGTTTCCTCTCAAGCTGGTGCTAGATATCGTGCATTCCCAACTTGCCTAGGATTTGATGATGTAGAGCTCATCACTTCTGTAGTTTCTGCCAGTTGATCTGATTAACATAAGGAGTGCATATCATCCATAGTCTAGCTTTTCCTTGATAAAATGTGTATTAATCTCCACAATTCCTTCCTTGTTGCACTATATAGTTTCATAAGACTATTGAGATTAATATGTAGGTCAAAAAGATAGTTTTGATCCATAATAACTCACAAACACCCAATGTCGTAGTTCAAAATACTGCCTCTACACTTGATTAGTGCCAACTTCTGCTTTCTGTGAAGTTGCAAACATCTCTAGTGTGTCGAGACCTATGATAATATACAATAGTTAGCCATAGGTTATCCTCAAGCGGGATGCGTTTAGTTTTGGTACTCGGAGTGTAGAAGTGGGCATTGGAAGCCATCGATTCAAAACTAAAAATAGTGGGAATCTCTATGCTCGGATTTGAATCATCACATTTCTTTTGTGTTCTCTACTCAAGCATGGACCTCTTCTAACGATTGAAGAGGTTCGTTACTTAAAACTTGAACCTTTTTAAGATCCAAGTTCAGATCATTACCGTCCCAAAACCCTTAGAGAAAATAGTCAGTTTCGCATTATCTCCAACAAAATATTGACTGTATATTGTTGGTCAAGTTCTAATCACGAAAGTTTCATGGTGTTTCACATTGAGTTAGAGTCATTGTGCCTTGTTTGGTCCTTAGAATGAGAATTTTCGGTTGATAGACATAGGTTGCAACATACCAGATTTCCTTAGTTGTGGGAGAAGTCGCAATTCCTTGGCTAATCTGATGCAGAATTGAGTTCAACTTCTAGGATATCATAGTCAGTTCCCAGCATCCCACAGAGCATATTATAGTCCACATTTTCTATCTACATTGGAGTTTGATAAGTATCCCTATTCACACTATACCTGCCATTAGTTAATTTGTTAAAATAGTGCTTTTATCTTTCTGTAATGTCCTCTATATAGTACAAAACTCTTTGATTTTATCTTTAATACACTTGGTTTAGATCCCTAGTTTCTTTTCCATTTTCCACGATATTTTTTTGAAACAACTTTATCCCTATATTAATGAAAAAATCCATAGCAAATATCATTGCATCATATAAATTGAGAAGATCCTCTCTAGTTTAAGTAGTCTATACAACTTGTATTCATTCTGTGGAATGCGACAATTCCAGTAGAAGAAGTAAATCCCAATGTTAGAAGTAATTCCCTTGACCTTAATAGCAAGTTGCCTTATTTTCTTGATTTTCTGCAATTGTCCGTCTGCTATTAAAACATTTATATTTCATTTTCATCTATCTCTTCATGCAGCGCAATTGTGAAGCCTTGATGATGCTTCAGAAGAAAGGTTTGCAGAAGAAAAATCCTTCAATAACTGTTGTGGCCACAGTATTTGGAGATAAAGAAGATGTTGCATGTATGGAAGGCAATAAATTGGTAGATTGGGCAGAAGAGGATTTGAACGGGTTGTTAGACACTAGATTTTATGACACCTCCCAGCGAAAAGCAATTGCGCTAGGTCTGAACAAGAAGCGGCCAATATTGATAATTCAAGGGCCTCCTGGGACTGGAAAGACAGGTGTACTGCGGGAAATAATTTCGGCTGTCAATAGACAGGGTCAAAGGGTGCTTGTTACAGCACCTACAAATGCAGCTGTGGACAATATGGTCGAAAAACTATCTGAAATTGGAGCTAATGTTGTGCGAGTTGGTAACCCAGCCCGAATATCCCCTGCTGTAGCTTCAAAATCTTTGGTTGAAATTGTGAACACCAAACTTGCCGATTTTAAATCAGAATTTGAGAGGAAGAAATCTAATTTAAGAAGAGATCTTAGTCATTGTCTGAAGGATGATTCTCTAGCTGCTGGCATACGTCAGCTTCTGAAACAGTTGGGAAAGACAATGAAGAAGAAGGAGCGAGAAACAGTGAGAGAAATACTATCAAGTGCTCAAGTTGTGCTTGCCACTAACATTGGAGCGGCTGACCCACTTATTAGATGTCTTAACTCTTTCGATTTGGTTGTTATCGATGAAGCAGGTCAAGCCATCGAACCTTCTTGCTGGATACCAATATTGCTGGGCAAGCGTTGTATTCTTGCTGGAGACCAATTCCAGCTTGCCCCAGTCATCTTATCTAGAAAAGCCTTGGACGGTGGTCTTGGGGTATCTTTCCTTGAGAGAGCAGAAACTTTTCATGAAGGGGTTCTTGCAACCAAGTTAATGACACAGTATAGGATGAACGATGCAATAGCCAGCTGGGCTTCAAAGGAGATGTATAACGGATTACTGAAGTCCTCCTCGACTGTTACTTCTCATCTCCTTGCTGATTCTCCATTTGTCAAGGTACAGTATGTTTTGACAATTTGTTTCTCTTTGGAGCTTATGTTGCTTCCAATCTTCATATTGTTTTACATAGGGAGTTACATCCCCAATACTTTTCAAGGACCTACATATACGAACAAATTGAACCTGTCGTATTTGGGCTCCAAAGAAAAATAATTTCTTGTATTATGATTAGGGGAGATTAAGGTTTAGGATACTCTCAAAATTCAGGGTTCACACTTGGGGTTCAAGACTTGAGTTGTGTTCCCATCGTAGGTGTTGCAGATGAGCTTAAAGGCTCATTGCTTATATCTCTTCTCTTTTTATACAATGTTACAAATTGGTGGTCCCCACTCCAACTAAAAGAAAACAAAGTATGCATAAAACTATAAAAAATACCTTATTTTAACGTAGCCAAGATTATATGTAGCCAATTTCAATAGACTTGAAACTTTTTAACTTTCCCATGGTCTGTTTATTTATTGGTCCTTGATTTATAAAGAAAGATCAAACAGATAATTTAGCTCCAGTAATAATAGCAAACAATTAAACTTTTGTTATCTAATACAAAATCAACTATATGTTTTTTATTTTCCAATAAATTTTTTGTCTCCATCTCTAATCCATGGGAAACACCATATGCCCTCCTTCCTCCATGAAGAAAAGGAACCTAACTTGTCAAAGGTTGCATGGAAAAAAGATTAAACTTCTATTTCTTCCTGAGTGGTAGATGATGGTTTGTGCTCCTCAGAGAGGCAACTTTTTCTTTTTGCCTTCAATATAAGCTTGCACAGGAAATGCCCAAACTCAATCCCTAGTGACAGTTAATTGGACGTAGTCAATGATAAAATTTCAATGTTAGCTTATGCAAATAGCCAAATGAACTTACAAAAAGTTCTTAACTGATGTTTGAAATAAGTAGGTTAATATATTGTTGTACAGTGATACAAAAAGTAAGAAAATCACCCATTTGAAGAGTATCCATGTGATGAAATCCTTTTAGTTTTCCTTTTAACCGTGCGGATGCTATTATTGTCAACTCTTACGTCATAGGAAAGACTCATCTTAGAGCTGAGCCTGTTAAGGGAACTGGATTGCAGGCATTCTTCAGATTTCAGAGAAGACTTAAGACAATGAGGGAAGAGCAGCCAGTCATCTTATAAATAATTGAGGACATAAATTATCTTTTCTTTGTTGAACAAACTCCCGGATTGATATAGTACATAATCACGATTAGTAATTTCTTACTACAATTGTGATTTACCTTTTCTAGTTGTAATAGGTTTTATTCTTAAATCTTGTTTAGATTATGATTAGTTTATTTCCTTTAATTTAGTTTCTTTATTTTTGTTTCCTTGTATTAATAGGTTTAGAGATTTAGAGGTATTGTACACTTTTCAACACAATCAATAATAAATTAATAACAAAGCAACAAAGCAAGTTATCCCAATATTCTTCTTAGTTTATTACATAATTCTTATTACAAGAATTTCATAAACGCTTCCGCACCAAAATTGATATCAGAGCAAAGAAATTTCCTCAATCTAATGGCTGACTATGATCCTAGTTAGGGGTGGGCATGGGTTGGGTTGGGTCGGTTTTTGCCTCAACCCAAACCCAACCCAACATGATCGGTTGGATCAAAATTTAACCAAACCCAACTCAACCCAATCAAGTATCGGTCGGGTTAGGTTGGTCGGTTTGGGACAACTTATCAATAAAAATTAAAGTCATCCAATTTTCTNGGTGGGCATGGGTTGGGTTGGGTCGGTTTTTGCCTCAACCCAAACCCAACCCAACATGATCGGTTGGATCAAAATTTAACCAAACCCAACTCAACCCAATCAAGTATCGGTCGGGTTAGGTTGGTCGGTTTGGGACAACTTATCAATAAAAATTAAAGTCATCCAATTTTCTATTATACTAAATTCGAATAGACAAGATTAATTAGGTAAATAAATAAAAATGTATATTATCTTATTCAATCATCATTAGCCGAGCCTACAAAGAACAAAATGCATTTAACATAACTTGAAAAACTTATACTATATTTCTTGTGGGAATGACAGTAAGCTCCTCCTCTAAAATGCACCAAGGTAATTACGCTTACACTATCTACTCATACTTTTTAGGTTCATTTTACTTTTTAGGCATATTATTTTATTTCTTTTTCTTTTTT
>CAIGRP010104515.1:0-45821 GCA_903798385.1 Fraxinus cuspidata | reverse complement strand
TTTTTTTATTTTTTTATTCATTTTTTTTTTCGTATTCTTTCGATTGGGTTAGTCGTATTTTCGACAACAGATTTAAATTAATAAAAAGTCTATAGTAAGGAAGTAAAAAAATAAAAAAAATTCATGCAACACAAATAAATTAAATGCCTGCTTCATTTTGCTAAAAATCAAATTTTGCTAAAAATCAAATTTTGATAAAAATAAAAATGATGAAATGAGTGTTAAAACTTAAAAATTGATAAAAAAAAATTGTTGATCTCATAAAATGAATGATTAAAATTAATTGTTGATTTTGACTCAAATTTTTATCAATCTTTTTTGCGAAACCAAACACTAGTTAAGTCTCTCTTTGATTTTGTTAAAAATCATATTTTTTTAAAATTTTAATAAAAGTTGATAAAATATGTAATTGATAAAAATAAATTTTTATTAAATTTTTTTTGCTAAACCATAATTAGCACGTGTTTGGTTTTGCTAATGCCGTGTTTGTTTCGGATTAAAATCAGATTTTAATTTAAATTAAAGTCAAACAATCAATAACCACATCTTTCATGGTCCTAGAGTTTTCAACAACACATTTCAAAAAATTTTATCATAATCTACTAAAAATTTAATTTTAATCCCCACCAAACACCGATTAAAAATTCGATTATTGCAAATTTCGATAAAAAAATAATTTAATGTGATTGAAATTTTGAAAAGAATAAAAAATAAAAATAGTTAATCATATGAAATGTGAGTAAAATTAATTGTTGATTTTGATTTAAATTTTTTAGCTAAAACAAATATGGAAGAAAACTTTAATAACCTCAAAAAATTCAACACCACCAAACTTGTTGGTCAAGAACTTCGCTTGGCAGTCACGATAACAGAGTCCTTTTCTACTATATTATAATCTTCCACATAAAATTAGTAATAGACAATTCACATAAAGTACTTGCATGGAAAAAGCTTTTGATGTTACACCATTCATTTGCGTTCATCCACTCGCTGTTCAAATTTTCAACTATCCATTTCTGGTTTGTCAGAAAAACATCATTTTTTCCAAAACAACGCGTCGAGATTTCTCTATTCCTTTAAATTATGGCCTATCTCTGTGCCCAGTTGCTGATTTTGATGTTTCATCGCTTTTATGTATGCAAGTCCAAGATAGAAGCCAAATTCGTTGTACCTTTTCATCTTCATAGGTAATTAACATATTTAAATTCTGTAACATTTTTTTGCTTTACATGGGTTGTAATTATATGACTACTTAGCTTTTGTATTTAGGGATTCAATGGCAATTTCAGGCAGTGTTTACTTTGATCAATGCGTAGTATAATGAACTGTTGTGACAAGGAAGAAACCCTGAATTTCAGGCAATTTCAGGCAGTGTTTACTTTGATCAATAGGGTTCACGAGAAAGAAACCCTGAATTTTTTTTAATTTTTATTTTCATTCATTGATCTTGTTCAAATTGGGAGGGTCTTGTTCAGATTGGAAATTGTTAGGAGTCTTTTTGTTCTCATATGTTCCAGTATTCAAGCCAGTACTGGTTGAAGTCCTATAAGCCTTAAAATCAGTGTGTTTTGCTATCATCCAACAAAAGGAGGGGTTTATTGTTCTGTTGAGTCGTTTGAGAATATCCTTGAAAATGGGTGATGCGGAAGAACACGTGATTGCTGCTGCCTATCACGTGGTGAAGGCGCTCGAGGCTACAAAGAGCATGAACTTGAGTAACGATGTGAGAAGAATTCTGGCGGACCTTGATGTTCACTTGTCCAGGATGACCACACTCGATGAGAATGAGGCCGAGAAGACTCGAGAGATTGAGAATAGGCTCCGGTCAGCTGAGGAAAAGATCATGGGATTGCATTCAAATCACTCGAGGATTTGGAATTCCGGTCCCGTGATAGTTTCTGAATATTTGCAGGCTGTCGATGAGGTTCGAAGGTCGAAAGAAACTTTGGAAAGTTCTCTCTCGAAGAATACTTGGAAACAGAAGGACCTTCTGGATCGAGCTCAATGTACATTGCAGATTGAAATGACAAGACTCGAGGATGAACTGGTCCATATTCTTGCTCAGAGTAAACAACGTTTAGAGCAAGAATACGTGTCGCACCCCACTTGTGAAGAAACTTCTGTTGAGGAATCAGTTGTTTCGAATGAGGGTGGTTCAGTTCAAGAGGATGCGTCTCGGAGGGAGAGCAGCAGCACTGAAACTGAGGAGTATATAATGGATTTGGTCCATCCAGATGTGATTCCTCAAATCACGTCCATTGCAAATATTATGTTTGCTTCACATTATGATCTTGAATTTTGTCAGGCTTTTGTTGGATTCTGGAGATGTGAATTGGCTGAGTATTTGACAATTTTGAATGTAGAACAATTAACCGTTGAGGATGTGCTGAAAATGGAGTGGAAATGCTTGAACTCTAGAATCAAAAAATGGCGTCGAGCAATAAAGAATGTAATCGGAATCTATCTTACTAGTAAGAAACACCTGTTCGACCAAGTTCTGGCAGAATATGGAAGTGTTAGTTCGACCTGCTTAGTCGAGGCTTCAAAGGCTTCTCTGTTATGCCTTTTGAACTTTGGCCATGCTGTTGCAATTGGACCACATCGACTAGAACGGCTTTATTGCTTGCTTGATATGTACGAGACTTTAGCTTCTCTTATTTCAGACGTAGAAGCTCTGTTTCCAGAAGAGGCAGGCTCTTTAATTAGGATAGAATTCCATGAGCTTTTGCAAAGACTAGGCGATGCTGCAAAGGTTATCTTTATGGAGTTTGGTAAACACATCCACATTGCTTCTCGCGCTTCTATAGCGCCTATTGCAAATGGTGGTATCCTCCCTCTAACCAAGTATGTAGTGAACTACATCCTGTGCTTCGTAGAGTACGGTGGTACCCTCAATTTGCTTCTTGCAGAGAAAGATGGGGATAATTTGGATGCTGGTCCTAATGAAAACGTTGGGCAGACAACTCTCTCTTGTCCGGTGGCCATTATCCTACAGTCGGTGACATCAATTTTAGAAGCCAACCTTGACATCAAGTCCAATCTATACAGAGATAGTTCTTTGAAGCATATTTTTATGATGAATAACATCAATTACATGGTCGATAAGATCAAGAACTCCGAAGTCAGGAGTTATTTTGGTGATGATTGGATTCGTAATCATATTGTGAATTTCCGGCAGCGTGCTCTGAGATATCAGAGGGTCACATGGAGCTCTATACTTGACTTGATAAAAAAAGATGGTAGAACCGGAAAGGCAACTCTAAAAGAGAGATGCAGGAATTTCAGTATTGCTTTTGAGGACGTGTATAAGATTCAGACGGCATGGTATGTCCCTAACCTTGAACTTCGCGAAGAGTTAAGGATCTCTGCTTCAAAGACAGTTATTCCTGCATACCGTAACTTTGTTGGCAAGATTACCGATCATATTGGTGAAAAGTACATCAAGTACACTGTACATGACTTGGAAACTTACATCTTGGATCTGCTTGATGGTTCACAGAAGTCTTTGAAACCATCCCGGATGAAGGAGGCGACGATTTTTAACCGTACTAATCTCTTTCTGCTGTAATTAGTAAAATGATGTGATGAACTTGTCTTAAAATTCTGTGTCTCATGTTATTTGCAGTCCAAATTTCTTTATGTATAGCTGTAGAATTTAACATTTGAATTGCAGAATTGTTAAGACAACTTAAACTGAGCACAGACTTATTTTTGGTTTTTCATAGAGTTAGATGATCTCCTGAACCAGTTTCACTTTAGTCGATTCGTGGTGTAGTCTTAATGGAAACGCAGATCCTCAGAACACTTCAAATCTGTTAGCATGATTCAACTTTTTGGTTCAGAATGATTCATTTCACTAACCAGTCCCTTTTTCAGGGAAGTCGGACCTACGGGCTTTCACTTTTTCTGACTTGAGTTTACCTTTTTCCTTTCAAATAAAGCCCGCTTAAGCTGGCCACGGACACCTACAGTCGATCCACCGGCATGACCCAGCTCAAGGAAAAGCATGCATTCTACTCTGCACGTGGTACATTTTTGCTGCTCCTCTAGCAGCAGCAAGTTGAACTCTGTCTCATGTAGAGTTAATAACTGCTATAGCATTGAATGCATAATAAAGGTAATAAAAATACCTGGGGATGAGAGTAGGTGCATGCAACATAAGCTTAAGTTTACCATTTCCCTTTCTTGGTTTAGATACCAGTCTGCTATGGCCCAGGTTGAGGAACCGGACCAACCAGGTTTTGCTTTGGCATAATTTTGCTTCTACTGTAGCACCATGAAGTTCCACCCTTGAGAATGATACATATAAGTATTTAGCAATGTTAAAGAAGAAAAATGAGCTAAGAACTTGTGCATTGTAATGTTCATCTTGCCTATACCTAACAGGTCGGACTGTAGAAGCAATGGTTTGAGAGTTGATGCAAGCACTCATTGACAGATAACTGCATGACTTATTCAATTGACCATTTCATCACAAAGGTAGATTAGTAGCTTCCTTTTATTATTATGTCCTTTTTATATTAAGCCCATGTTTGGTAGGGATTAAAATATAGATTTTAATTTAAATCAAAGTCAACAATTAATTTTACTCACATATTTCATGAATGAATAATATTATTTATTATCATGATAATGGAATATCGGTGTTTTGACAGTCCATTATCTATCACATTTCTCTCTCTTCTTCTACTTTCTCTCATAAATTCATATTGATAAATAACATTATTCTTCATGGATCCCACATTTTTCAATTATAAATTTTAACAATTTTTTTTCAAAATTTACTAAAATTTAATTTTAACCCTCACTATACAGGACTTGGGTGAGTACATGCAGGTAATATATTGTTAATTCTGCAGTGCTTGTTAACTGATATACATTCAGAGACAGTAAATGTCGGTCAAACCTCGAGTGGCGGAAAAATGTTGGCAATTTTTATACAACATAAGTTTAACAGACTATAGATTATTCTAATTTGAGTTTTCTGTTTCTTTTTTCAATATATTTTTCTAACCAAAATTCTTATCACATACTCCCATTCATGTGGTCTCATGTTTATTTTTCTGTCATGGCCCCTGGAATAAGTGTCAGGGTAGGTTAGGAGACATGGGCATACAAATTTGTCATATACCAAAAGAGTATGAATTCTATTTCAACGGTAGAATCTATCATTACAATAAAATTAGTGTTTTGCAACACATAAAAAGGTAATAATTTGGATGTTATCGTTTAATAGAAGTATACGATAACATTCAAAAATCGTTGCAAATGGCCATCAAGGAACGTTATAATTTTTTTTTTTTGCAGTGTACAACGGTTGTCTAGATTAGTTTTTGGCAACATTTTCTGAATATTGATAAGGAGAAAAATGAGATCTTTGAGGATTTTCCAAAAAGTAAACCAAATATTCTCAATTGACATTACATTGCACTAGAAAAGATTAGTGTAGAAGAGAGCCGATGGGACAAATTTAATGTAAACCCGTCCATTTAAAGGCAGCCAATCATGAGTTGACCATTCTAGAAAAACTCCCAATTGAGAAACATGTCAATGGTATAAAGAGTTTTACAAACCATACTACCTTCGACAAAGATGTAAGTCCAGTCTTTACCACAAGTATACAAGCCAATGTCTATCTATACTAACGGACTTCTGAGAATAAATATTGGAAATGGAATATGGGGGTTGTTGTAATTTGGTTTAAAAGAGATAAAAAAATTGGTTAAGTATAAAACCCTAAATTGTGAAAAGTGACTTCGTGTCAATTTCGACCAAATATTCGAACTTGATCCGATAGTTAAATTATGAAAATAAATAGTGTAATTTGGTATATTTGGAATCTTAAAACCAATTCTGAGTGAATGAAAAATTGATAGCAAAAATTGGAAAGAAAAGCAAGAAATTCAACATTAAGACCGTTGCTCGAGCGACAGGCCGCACCAGGCGAGCGCTGGAATTTCTACTTTTAGCGCTCGAGCGGCGCACGAGCAGTAGGAGAGTGATAGCAAGGATTGTGACCCTTAGTAAATGTTGCTGAATTTTGGATAGTGTCTCTTCATCCGCAACACCTCATCTTCTATAAATTAGACCACTTGGACGTCATTTAAGCATCAAAATTCATATTCTTGAGTCTCGCTTAAAAAATTCTTGCCAAAATTCTCCCAAACTTTGCATTCAAAATCATTCTTTGTAGAGAGAATTAATATGTTCAAATTCATTGTTGCCTTGTAGTTGGAAGTGCTTTTACTACAAGGAAGTAATCTGTTGTATCTTGGAAAACAATTGTTGTTACTCCGTTAACACCGTTGCGAGATAAATTTGTCTTAAAGAAAGAGTGTTATCACTTGTCTCTGATCGTTTATTCTATATTTCTTCTTCTTCTTCTTCTTATTTTGTATGTTTTGGTTCTACCTTCTTCATTTGTGGTTTAACGTCATTTTGTGTTGTTAAACTTTTGCCAAATAATGTCCACTTACAAAACATTTATACAATATCCACCAATAAGAATAATGTGCTACAATAGACAATTATTTTTCACTGTACAATAGTTTGTAGCTATCGTACACTACTAGCTAAATCTAGTCTATACGACGGGTTTAATGATAAAAAAAATTTCAATTTTGATACAAGTACAAATTTTTTTTTGACATAATTCTTATAGAAAGACACTTGACAATTTTTCATTGGTTTTGACACAATGACATAAAAAATGCACCATACAAATGTTGTCACGCATCACCTGTATCATTTCTGTTAATTATTACCTGTACAAATGGAATTATCCAAATTTTTTATTGGATAGATTTCATTTGTAGCCACTGAACTGTCAATGAAATGTTAATTGGGTCAATAGATTATTTTGGTTTCAAATTTCACAGCTTCGCCACATATAAAAAATTATTTTAATTGAATTTTCAATTTTTTTTTGTTAAATAGAAAATAGAGATTAAATCCATGTTTGATTCTCTTTAAATTAAAACTCTTTATTTCTCAAATTCATTTTCAACCACACTTTCACACAATAAAATTTTTTGCACGAAAAATCAGATTTTTTTCCTATTTTTTAATCACATTTTCCAAAAAATTATTATTCAATATACCTTTTTTTTCTCAATGTTTATTTATAATTGCCATCAAATAGGGGATAAAATTATTTATTATGTTGAAGGATTCAAGGATTATTTTCTCGAATTTTCAATATCATATTATCTCACTAAAATCAATTTTTATTGATTTGATGACAGGGTTTAGGAAAAAGAAGATAATAAATTTTATGAATATCGTATAAAAAATATTAATAGAATCAATAATTAGAAACTGGTGTGACTTGTAATTTAATTTAGTGCGACTTGTTATTTAATTTAAGATTTTTTTTTTTGCATATTTTTAGTTATTTATAATGCTATATTTATAAATATTCAGTAAATGGTGTCTTTTGTAGCATGTAAAATATAAATTTATAAAATACGATATGTAAAGTAGGAGTTATACCATAAATATACATGATGTATTTTGTAAATATCTCTATTTTTATTAATACATTTTGTTATTTCTATTACTTGTTTTTATTTTAATTTTTCCTAAACAAGCACACAATTTTTTCACATCAAACAAGATGTAGTGGGTGGTTATATTGGCACTACAATTTTTGTTTAATACACCATATTTTAATTACTGTTAAACTCATTTATCTATGCTCATCGTAACAATTATTTTCTTAAATTTTTTCCATTGAATTCTTATCTTCAACTTCCCATTAATATCAAAATTTTGTTTTCGTGCTTTGAAACGATAATAAAAATATTATTTCTGCTCATTATATTTATTTATTTATTTATTAAAATTATAATGAAAAAATAAGTTATTTTACGTCATTTCAACGAATTTTTGAATATAAAATTGTTATTAAATATAAAATGTATTAACTAATGAAAAGTTTGAGAATAAGGACGATATAAAAAATTGTTAGGGACATAAGTGCTATAATGAGTAAAAATTAAAAATTTTAAATGCAATTAAAATGTGTCGCAAGAATTACCTATATTTACTTCATGACTTAAATATTGTAAAATTTGAATCCATGCAGTATGGTGTCCCCACATGGGATCCAATGTAGGAAAAAGCATGGATTCTTAACTGCACTGACTTTTTAGATTTTGTGTCTGCATATATTTGGGTTTATTATGCGCCTTTTCATAAACGGGGTCGTGCCTTTTTAGGATCCAATCAGAACGGACCAGGGTGCATTCTCGTAATTTATCAAAAAACTGTGGGCAATTACACACGCTATTCGAGCGGGAATAAAGGCATCGTGTCCGTTAAATTTCGAATTTCAAATATCAAAACCCAACACAGTCATTGGAGAAAACAACAAAAATAAACACGCACTACACACACTGCACACTCTACCACTCAACCACGATTTCCTAAACCCACAAACCCACCTCCACACCCACCCCCCACTCTTCTACTGGTCAGCTGTTTAATTTTAAATATCTCTTTTTTGTCTGGTTTAGAGCTCGTCGAACAAAGTATACTTTTAAATGGGGCAAGAAAAGATTGTTTGGTAAAGTCATTTCAAGATTTCATTCAATAATTTTCCCCTTGTGTTTCGTTCATTAATGGTTATTTTTAATTTTTTCTTTCTTTTTAAGCAGAAACAACTGTTTTTCACCTCTTAAAGGCACTGGTCCTCTCTCTATCCGAGAGTGTGTGTGTGTGTGTCTTTCACTCTGTACTTCTCAGTTTCATTAATGCACCCTTTTTGCCCTTTCAAGTCATTTTCTAATTTTGTGGCAGTCAAGTTCTTGTTTTTACCTCTCTATCTATCTTTTATTCTTGAAAATTAAGAATTGGGTTTTGTAAATCAAGAGCTTATCTCAAATGGGTGCTTCAGGAAAATGGGTTAAAGCTTTGATAGGACTCAAAAAACCTGATAAAGACGATCATGTAAGGCTCAAAAACTGTAGCATTTGCTAATTTTTGTTACAATGTTTCCCTGGAATCTTAGTTTTTTGTTTTAGATTTCATGTTTATTGCACATTAATGGTGAACTTTATGATATTTATTATATAAATCAGCTAAAGATAGAAGCTTTTCTTTTAAAGGAGAAAGTGGGTGGAAAGAACAAGAAATGGAGGCTATGGAGGAGTTCATCAGGTGATAATGGTGTGTCCTCGTGGAAAGGATTCGGAAGACATGGTGGATCAGACGGCTCTTCTGATTCTTCATCAGTGAACAATGATGCCTTCAATGCTGCTGTGGCGACAGTTGTAAGGGCTCCACCCAAAGATTTCAGGATTGTGAGGCAAGAATGGGCTGCCATTAGGATCCAAACTGCATTTCGTGGATTCTTGGTAATTCTGTTTAGGGATTTTCCATTTCTCTGTTTCGGTCTGTTATTTGATTAAACAAAATTTGGCTGGTTTCTCTTCATTAATATCAAACATGCAATTAATGTTTGTGTTTTCGTGTGTGACTTTGTTTGCTTGATTTCACATGTTAACAATACAAAAGGAAAAGAATGACATAAAAGGCTAATGTTTTATAGTTAGTCTAATTAGGAAAAAAAAATTATATTAACCAATTAACAAAAAGAACTAGGAGAAGGATCTTGTGTATCTGAAGATAAAATTGAATTACTCAAAATGGTGAACTGAGGTTGGGCACAGAAGAAGAGGGTGAGGCTATTGAAAATCTTATAAATGGTCTTTTATTTTATTCTATCTGCAACTTGGTCGTCCTTAGACAATTTCCTGGACAACTTGGCCTTTGTAGCCCACATATTTCACAAGACGCGATATTCAAATGACGGTTTGTTCTTGTTAATTCCATTGGTGCCGGAAGCTTCTTTTGAATGTTTTAATAAGTGAACATGTTATGACAATCTAGAAAACTTAGGTCTTAACTATTTAATTTCACTTGCTTAGTAATTTTGTTTCATATGGATGCATTTGTTTCGTTTGTAAGGTCATCCTCTTGATCTGAATATTTAGTTCCTCACTTGTTGCTGGACAATGATATTAGGCAAGAAGAGCTTTAAGGGCTTTGAAAGGATTGGTGAGACTTCAAGCTATAGTTCGTGGCCGGCAGGTCCGGAAGCAGGCTGCCGTTACTCTTAGGTGCATGCAGGCCTTGGTTCGGGTACAGGCTCGGGTGAGAGCCCGTCGTGTACGTATGTCCATAGAGGGACAGGCTGTGCAACAGATGCTTGATGAACGCCACAGCAAGGCTGATCGCTTGAAACAAGCTGAGGTAGTATCTGTCTTGGCTCTTATAGATAATTGTCTATGATGCATAAATACTCCTACTGAGGTGTCATTTCTGTGTTCGACACTTATCAGATACGGGCACTCTTCGAACACTCCAGGATACATGGCTAACACGCGTGTGTTCAACTTTTATAACAATAAAGACACAACATATAAATGTATAACTTTAAGAATTTAAATTAACATCTCCATATCCTACTGTTCTGATAAATCTTGTACTAGTATGTCCATGTCCCTGCTTCTCATAGACTATTATCAATTGAAATTTTCTATCAGTAAGTTTGTCAGTTTTCAGTTAACTAAGGACACATTTCATTATTGTCGGATTTTTCAGGAAGGGTGGTGTGACATTAGAGGAACATTGGAAGAGGTTAAGACAAAGATACAGATGCGGCAAGCAGGAGCTGCTAAGAGAGAGAGAGCATTTGCTTATTCTCTTGCTCAAAAGGTGAGGTTTTAAGAAGGCAAAGTTATAGTATTAAAAATGAAAAATATGTCAAAATTTTGTTTTCTATCTAGCATACTACCTCTCACTTCCAACAATTATGATTCTCTCTTCACATTTATTGCAGTGGAAGTCGAGTCAAACTATTCATTGCCACACAAATGCTTCTAATCCCTCTCTTAAAAGTAATGAGTTTAACAAGACCAGCTGGGGATGGAGTTGGCTAGAACGTTGGATGGCTGCAAAGCCTTGGGAAAACAGATTGATGGAGCAATCTCAGACTGACCCTTTGGAAACAACTCCTCTATCTAAGACTTGCACAGATTCCACCAAGAGCAATCTCTTGAGGTTGACTGAGCCTAGTTCAGTGAAAGTCAGAAAGAACAATGTCACAATGCGAATATCAGCGAAGCCTCCCCGAGTTGGGCAAACTACTCATTCATCTTCAAGTCCGAGTTCTGATTTCAGATATGATGAAAGCTCAGCTTCATCTTCAATTTTCACATCTACTACTCCGGTTTCTGGAAACACCATGTTTGCATCAGATAGAGCAGAAGAGATCACTAATATTAGGCCAAGTTATATGAACATGACAGAAGCTACCAAGGCCAAGCAGAGAAATCATAGAATTCAAAGACAGTCCATGGACGAGTTTCAGTTTCTTAAGCATTCGGCAGTTGTTTCAAATGGGGATTCAAAAAGCAATGCAGGTTCTGATAAGTTCTCAAGGAAGTTGAGGGACAGAGAGAATTGCTCATTTCAGTAAGACGGGAACGTAATGTTTAATATTTATTGCAAGTCTTCAACAACTCGTTGTTTTTCATGTGAAGAATTTAACAAAATAGTTTTATTGAGGTTCTTGAGATTTGATTTGAATTCTGCATTATGTAAAAACTGTAAGTCGTGATTTTGGAACCAATTAAATGCTTTTGAGCTTCTATTTATCCATGTGAGATGGTGAAATATTTCTTGCAAATAACAACAGAGAACAGACTGCTATCATGTGAAAAACTGTAACAATATAGTTCTGAACAATTTTGAGAATTACGCAGAGACATAGTTATCAATAAAGTTACTTTCAAGTAACTTTTAAGCTTAGCCAAAAAGTCTGTCAGCTCACAATGTTCTCGATGTATTGATTATCAATTTAGAATTACAAAATTTCACCATCTTTTGTATCATTCACATGAGAACGTGAATTCATACGGAAATATTTATCTTTCATGACTTTCATATGCGTTGGATGGCTCGAACCTTTACTCCATGTTTGAAGTTAAGAACTATGCCATACTCGAGTCCCAAAGGAGTTTCCATCTGCGGAGAACGTCGGAATACATACTTTCTGTATAGATGTATCAGTGAAAGTTTAATTTCTTGTAAGGAGAATTTCTGCCCAATGCATGCACGAGGCCCTATTCCAAATGGAATATTAGCGTAAGGATGTCTTCGTTTTTCCTCTTCACAATTTGGATCGAACCTCTCTGGTTTGAACTTCTCTGGTTCTGGGAAGTTCTTAGGATCTTTAGCTAGGACTCCAAGGGCTAACCACACCCAGGTGCCCTGCTCATTCAAATACAAATACTTTTATGAAATTCCTTACATAAAAAATAAAGAAGAAAATTTATACAGAATAACATAATATGTAGTTATGTACCTTTGGGAGGTTGTAACCTCCAATATTTACTGGAGCCGATGTTTCCCTCGCAACTAATGGAGAAACTGTGAAGACTCTCATTGCTTCTTTAATCACCTGCACTCAAATATTATGAATGCTATGGGAATTCGTCATTTTTCAAGATGACTGCTGAAGATAAAGATATTACTATTCCAAAGATGAATAGGTGGAACAGGTTAAACGATCACAAAATTCAACATTCAATCAGAACTTTTATATTCTCTCATTTTAACTAAGTCGATGCAGTTTCAAGTAACGAATTGTTTTGAATCGAGACCTACCTGATCAAGATATGGAAACTTGGATTGAAGATCAGGGGCCGTAGGCATTTGATCATGGGGACCAAAAGCATCAATCTCTTTGAGCAACTTCCTTTCAACTTCTGGATGCCCCGCAACCAGATAAATTATAGTAGACAATGTAAATGAAGTTGTTGCTGATCCAGCTAACAAGTGCTCGTATGTTACTGCGCTAACATAATCCGACGTGAAGACATTCTTGGCAGCTGTCTGCGACTCTCTTGCACTTAGTATAAGTGACAAAAAATCCTTTGAGCCACGATCCTTTTCTTTCATTCTCTTCTCCACTATCCCATCAAGCCGGCTACTCAAGTTTTTGTTTGTTCTATCTACTTTCCAGTCCACAGTGCCTGGTATTCTCTTAAGAATCTGGCGAAATGGCTCTTGAAGAATTGGGACAAGCAAGCCTAATACGATTGAAAAGGAGCCTGACAAGTCCATTTTAAGCTGAGTTGTGGAGTAAATGTGTTGATTGATGAACTGTTGGACTTCATTATCATCGTGTTGATTGTTCTTTTTGTTGACAGAATCAAGACCAGATTTCGGCTTTGACAGCCTGAAATCCACTCCAAAAGCTGCTTGTCCAATTACGTCTGTGGCTAATTTGAGGGAGAGTTCAGAAAAGACGAAATCTTGTTTACTGTCTAAATTATTGGTTGCAGACTCGATGAAATCTTGCATCGTCGGCACCAACTTGGCAAGGTGAGATGGCTGGTAGACGGACAAAATGGTGTTTCTCATGGTTGACCATCTTGAATCCCTGCAATATGTTACGGATTAAATCTAATTCCCTAGCTTCGAGAGCAATAACAAACAAAACAAAATGAGAAACGCGTAAAAATGTAGTTCACCCTCAATGTGAGAGCAACATCCATTTACAGCCGTAGATTCTTACTTTGTAAGGAATATAATACTAGAAGATCTTCATACAAACATTTCTGTCTTGTCCACAGTTCCACAATAAAAGGTTGACATATTATACTTTTTTCATACTTGTGCTTCAAATTTGTACATGGCTCGATCTTGGAACTCACTGTGACATGAATGACGAATCGGATACAGAAATACAGAGAAGACAGTTTCGCACAATAATACCTGGTGAAGAATAGGCCCTTTTGATGAAGAGGGGACGCAGCGATGGGAGATGGAATGCTTCTATTGGTAATGTCTTTGAATTTTTTGATACCAACTTCTCTGCATAACTCTGGATCTGCTATAATCACTAGTGGTTGTCTTCCCATGTGAAATCTATTTTAAAGAACATTATCAGTCAAATTTTATTAAATCAGCAGCCTAATTGATGACGTGCTAAATTAAAGATCAATTTGTTAAAGAATAGAATCCTACATCGAATAAAGATGTAAACATAAACCAACTCATAAAGGATTGGGTTACTCTTCTTAACAAGGTTGACCTTTTAAGATGGAACCTCAATTCTTAACACAATTATCTTGTCACCTCTATTTCCAATTCTTCTTCAGAACTGATGAGAAGAATTTAGTAGTTACATAGGCAACTGATTTTTCATGTTATCTCGTTAAAAACTTTGAAATTGAACCCCCTAACCACGACTCATCAACTGATTCTTCAATATCGGACGGTTGGGACCTCCCAACAGGTCCCAAGCCCCGACAAGGAATTTCGTCTAATGGGACAAAGGCATGTTACTGCATCAGTTGAAGATTGGACATAATTTGTTTCTTGAAAGTATAATCTCCCTTTTTATTGTCTTTTCAGAAAAAAAGGGAGAAAGTTGGAAATATGTCACGTGGAACATATATTATCTAATGGATTGGATTAACAGAAGTACGCACCACTCAACCTTAGCCAGAAAGCAAACAACTTTTATGCCCATTGTTCCTCAATTTGAACCAGTTAATTTTATGGGTTTACTTTTTTAAAGAGCTCTTGACTTTCTTGTAAAGGACTTTATTTCGTACCCAAAAAGTAAATTATTAACTTATTAAAAAAAAACCCACGTACCCTGTATCCTTCATACCTAATACCCCCAGCGGTTTCGAGTAGACGTTTTATTTCACCCCTATTCAGATGTGAAAAATCAATTTTATAGTAAATCTTGATAAAAATTAATGAGATATATTGCTGATAAATTCTTAAAAGTTGTGGATAAATGTGTAGTTGAAAGAAAAAAAAAATTTTTAAAAATGAGGACCAAAGCCGAATTCATTTTCTCTCCACCAATAATCTCTGCAACTTGGGTTTCATTCACCAACATTCTTGATCTTCTTATAGATGACCAAACACATGATATTTTAATGCTAGTCTCAAAAATATATCGGTAACCACAATCCCCCAAAACCACTCCACCCAAAAGAATTTTTTGTGCATGTTTGTCCAACTAAAAGACAAGCCAACTTCCATTATTGTATTAAAGATAAAAAAAAAAAACGTGAACTTTTAAAGCTACAAACTTGTTTTGCCAAGCCAAGACATTACTTCAGAATTATCCAAACATGTTGGAGAGCAAAGAACAAACCTGAAAATAGGACCATATCTCTTAGCAAGAATGGAGAATACATCAGGGCCATATTTTGCAAGCAAGGGCAAGTGACCTAAGAAAGGGATTGCTGGAGGACCAGGCACTTTTCTTACACCCCAATAAGGTCCATATAAGTATCCCAAAACTCCAGCCAATAAGGCCAGTACAGTGCATATCAGTGATACCATAGGTGGCCTTATCAAGGGCAGTAATATCTCTGCATACTGCTGAAAGTTTGCTGCTAAAAACTCCATTGTTGAGAGTAAGAGAAGAACAAGTCTAAATTCTTGAGAGTTGGAATATGAAGGAGTTCCTTATTTTTAATGTGGGCTGTTGGGCTATGTCCTTGTTGAATGATTATGATATGAAAATGGTGGGTTCCTCCACCCTCACGAATCTTAATATTTTAGCTATTGACAGTGTTTACATGAATGTGACATCTGCATATATTATCCTATGATTTCAAAGTTATTAATTCAATCAAAATGGAGGGTTTGAAAGGTGTATTAGACTTAAAATCAGTCACATCTGATATGAATGCTTGAGAAAATCTGCTTATGATGTTCAAATATCAAAAAAAAGTTTAACCAAAAAGAGGGTCAAAGAATAAAAGAACAAGATATATACCACACGTTCCGTTCTCATATTTTTCGTCCTCATGCAATGTATGTAATATTTTTTTGGCTCTAGACCGCCCTCTTAATCACCATCCTCGTCTGAGTTCATCAAAGTTTGTCCATAACCCAACTCTGGTAAATCTAATCCCTTGTCGATATCGCCGTGTATACCGTCTAAATCGGGCTGGTTACCTCGTGCTGATCTTTACACCGAAAATGCTGACTTGCAGATGCAGAAATTACTTCATCCACTAACCCTTCCTCCAAAATTACAGTTCCAAAAAATGATCAATCAGCTTATTTTTCAATTCAATCTTCCACAAATCACCCAACATGTGACACTAATGGGTCTAGTATGGTTTTGTTCCAAGTTGTATTTTGTTGTTGCTCAATGGATTGTACCTTCGTAGTCTCGTGATAATCTAACGACACAACAAAAGCCTCAGAATTAATGTTTTTGACATTACCAATCTCTCCCATCACAATTGCAGACCCTCGTTCTGACTCTTCAACATGAGGAGGATGTAAACCTAGAATCTTCTCTTTTGTTTTGGATAGTAACAACTAACAATTTGCTCATTCGGATTCAATTCATTTTGTTGGAAGTTGATGAAATTCCGTTTAAATGATTGTAAGGGTATGTTTGATTCACTTTATTTTTTATGAAAAATGTCATTTTTTTCACTCTAAGTTTCAATTTTTGAAGTGTTTGATTGATATTTTTTTTCATGAAACATATTTTCCAACAGTTAGTCATGTGATCATATTTTTCTCTAAAAATAAGGAAAAAAAATTCTTTAGAGATGGGTATTATTTATTTTTCAGGTAATTCAATGTCTCTTTCTCTCATCTACCCAACAATAAAAGATGAGCAAGTATAAAATTTTCAAGATTAAACCGATCAAATAAATTTAATTAATACTTTATATGCAAATAAGTTTTTCGCTATTCAATTGCCTATAACTTATTTTCTTTAGATAAAGTAACTTTTTAATTTTAAAAGAAGGAAAAAAAAAAGAAATAAGTTATCAAAACGTAAACACGCATACGCTATGAGAAAGACAATTGCGGGCTTGGGGCCACTGAGCCCCCCTTAGCTTATATCCTTGTCTAGATTTGATTTTTTTCACCTAGAATCAAGAAAAGGCATCTAAATCCTGTCGAATAGTCGATAACTTGACTCTCTTGTGGTCCACTAGAATAATCTATCAGAGGTTTAATATTAATTGTCCATTAAACTCTAGCAGATTTCTTCAACTTAAAGAATTAATTTTGGTAGGAAAATCTTGTCATGTGAATAATCCAATCAACATTAATCTATGAGAATATTAATGTTTGGCATGACAGTGATATTTATTGAGATCCCTTTTGGTCCGTTTTGTCTTTGTGCTGATATCTGATTATTGTATAATATGCCACTATTATCATGTCATTACAATATTCTTCAGTAGCTTTCACATACATTGCACTTGATGTTTTAGATAAGATTTTCCTTGAATTTTTGTAATTTTGTTTTTGGACTAACGATTTCTACACCGCATAGAGGTGAAACACTATAAATTTTGTCTAGCACATAGTATTAAAATTGATGAACCCTATGTTCAGGAAAGATGATTAGTAACTTTAGGAGGGATACCGGTGAAAACCACGAGATATGTGAATAACAACGGAGTAATTTTGAATGTGGAGTTGAAATTAAAATTTGACATGATTAGATGATAAAAATAACTTTTAATTTCCCAAATATATTTCCCAAACAAAGACTAAATAACATAATAAACTTGATTAAATTCTCCGTTACTCAATAGAGTCGAATTAATGACTAGTCCAGTTTGCTCCAGTTTGACAACCATTATTTCAAAACTTTTTTCCTATGCATTTATTTTCAATCCCATATTCACATAATAAAATATTTTGCATGTAAATCAATAAAAAATTTTCTTACTTTTTAACCACATATTCTTCAAAAATCAATATTCAAAGTTCTGTTTTACTCAAATAATGATCGTCAAACGTGTAAAATAAGCTAACAAATGCTAATCAAGCACAAACAACTTTCAGCGGAAATGGACACTCCATATGTAAATTGGCTTTGTTGCGGATTGAACTGCCCTCAGTTGTGCCCTTGTACCCAACTTTCCACTAAAAAATAAAAACCATATATCTTCCCACCAAACTATATAGAACTTACATAAGCCAGGCCCCCACCCCAAGAAAGACAGACGATGGTGCAAAAGGATTTCCACCAGGGGTTGTTTGGATCATAATTTAGGAGCCAATCTGTGAAGGGATATTGTGAATCGGGTCGAGGATCATGATTCTATTCAATATTATTTATTTTAATATCTAATATATTGAATATAGACAAATATTTGATTGTTAATAACAAATAAACAAAGGAAATCTGCACTTTTGCACCATCGTCATGTCTTTTTTAGAATAATCCATCTCAAACATTTCAATTATGTAGCGAAATTCGTCATCGTCTCCATTTAGGCCATTAAGGAAAAATTGCAAATGCAGTCCCGTACATTTTCAAAAAGTATACCTAAATTTCACTTAAAACAATTAAATAAATTAATATATCTATTTTTTTAAAAGATAAAATCGTCATTTTCAATCAAGTTTACCCACCCCACCAATCCTAATCGATCCGCGGTCAAACACCAGGACAAGCTTTTCATATCCGAAGTAATTGTCGTGATTTGCATCACCCAATCCTTTAGCTCCAATTGAATATAAAGTACTCTTGCACCATTTAAATCGTGCAACACAGAGAGAACTATATACCCAAATATTGAGACAGAGAGACTAGAGTAGTTTTTGATAAAATGGCAATCGAATGCCATAAACAATTTGAAAAAATAATAATTGAATGACATTTGTACCCAACAACACCTAGAGATTTATAATGCGAAATTAAGTAATCAATAACAAACAGCAAGCCACTTATTTATTGTTTCTAGATGATTAACTTTCATGTCAAATTAAATCATAAATGTCAATCATGCAATATACATCACAAGCAATAAAAGTAACACCAAATTTGGTAACACAAGAAAACCTTTTTCCCCTTGAAGAAGTAACAAAAACCTCTAAGCAAATGTTGCGAAAATGATTCACTAGAAAAGATAATATAGAGTTGGTCCAGACACAACTAAACTTTAGTAGACTCAGATTATCCAACTAGCAAATCACAAAAGAACCACTTCGAGTATGCAACATGCACTTTCCAGAACTCTGGACTTCATTTCTCTCCGCATGAATCACCAAGAATGAATTCATTCTGGAAAATTGTAAATTCAGCTGTCTCTTCCAAACTTCATGTACCTGAAGACTTATAGGTGAAGGTAATGATTTTTGGTATTTGATCTTTTGTATTTTGATAGTTTGGTTGAATCAAGAGACTTATGGAATGTGTAATTGATCTTCAATAACATGTTCTCTTGAATGAAAATAGATTCAACACAATTTTAGGACGGACAAAATAGATTCAACACACTTTTGGGATGGACTATGTTTGGGTATTTATAATATGAAGTGTTTGAGGTTGAACGAGATTTTAGAAACTATTGAAATTTCGAAAAGATATCACCACCGCTATAGCGGTGGTCTCAAGGCTAACGAATAGCTAGTCCGTGACGAATTCAGGAATGTTGATGAGGTAGGGTGGTCATTGACCATTAACCGTCGGCTGTCGCAACAACGAGACAATTTATTAATATTTAATTAAATGATATTAAAAATTATTTAATCATTATACAAATGCACTAAAAAAAACTATTTGCATGTTCCCTCTAGTCGAATATAAAAAATCTTTGGATATTTCAAAACAAGCTCGCGTATTTAAACTCAACACCACGATCCTTTCAAAAATGCGCCAATATATCAACCTCCACTTTTTTTTCAATCGTCAAGCACAAGAGCTCGTGAAAATACCCACTACTCGCTTTTCGTACCTTTCAACTCCTCCACAACTACGATTACAAAACGAATGCTAACGTTTTCCATTCTTTCATACGGCTTCACATACATAAGCCTTTGCCGATTCCTTAATTTCTCCTTAAATTGGAACTATCATAAACCTGTTGGGAAATTAATTGGAAATGCATATTTTATCTCAAATTCACTCAACCATTTCTCTCTATACTCATTTTCTGTCCCTATCTCAACCTCCACCCGTACCACATCACTCGATCTCTCATTATTTTCATTCCTATCAACCCATCTAAAAACATTATCATATTTTCGAATAATGGCTCCCTATAATCTTCAAGCAAACCCAGTTCTCTCATAATCAATCTAATTACATGTAAATGAATTTTCCTATTCATAGACATCATTAATATCTTTCTTATCTTAACCACTTTAATATCTTCCATTTACATAAAATTTCATCTTCACTCGTGGAAACATTTAGCTAATTCAGGTGCATAAATACCTCAGACACATGGGAATTATTATAATATAAAAGCGCTTGCAACCATTTCATTGAATTATGTGCGTAAATACCTCGAACACAAGGGAATATTTTGATGGAATTTGGTTTAAAGAATGAAAATAAAATTAAGTATGGAAAGTGACTTGAGTGAATTTCGACCAAATATTCGATCTTAATCCAATAGTCAAACGTCGAGTAGATAGTCGTGATCTATTTGGAATCTCAAAACTAATTCCGGATGGATAAGAAATTACGGTTCAAAATTAGATAGAAAATATGATATACGGGCTGGAAAAATGATTAACTCTATCGCTCGAGAGAGCTCGAGCGATGAGACTGTCGCTTTATGAGGGATAGTGATAGGCTAGCGACAGCAAATGCTGCGACGTTTGGCAAATGTTGTTTAATTTGGGGCACGACACTTCACTCACAACTCTTCCTCTTCTATATATAGGTTCAATTGGACTTCCATTATGCGTCCATATCATTTGCATTGATCATTTTATCAAAAACTCTTGCAAAATACTATCCAAAAGTCATTCTAAAACCATTTTCGTGTAGAGAGAAAATTTCATTCTAACTTCGTTGTTAGTTGTGGTTTGAAGTGCTTCTACTACAAGTTGTATCTTGGGAGACAAGTGACGTATATCGTTAGCACCGTTGTGGGGTTATAGTGTCTTAAGGAGAAAGTATTTTCACTTGCTTGATATTTCGTTCCTCACTTATTTTCCTTTCTTATCTTCATCTTTTCCATTTATAAAGTTTAATTACGCTCATGCAAATTTAACTTAACTAATTTCCTTATCTTCAACAACAACTTACATATACTACCGCTCCAACAAACTTAAAGGCATTATCCGTTTGTTTGTGGTTGTTATATCATTTTTTCATCTTTGGAATAAGCATTTGTGTGCTATTCCTTTCTTTCATTATTTTATACATTGAACTTCTGTTTATAACATAAATGAATCATGTTGAGACTATTTTGGGGTCAAAAAACAAATAGTACGAACCATGTGATTTTACCTTTGGCTATACCTATATCAAACTGTCACATCCCATATGGGGAAATCGAAAAAGTTTGCAGATGTGAATTTTAAAAGATAGCAATAAAAGATATTATTTTATCTTACTACTTTAAATTTGGCAAAGTTTCTAAAAGAAAGGTCTCCTTCTGTATAAGAAGGAGAAAATAATCGTGAATCGATTATTGCATTGGATGCATGGAAGTATTCGGATTTTCTTTACAAAAATTACATACTAAATGGATTGAACAATATACTTTATGAAGTGTATATTTCAATGGACTCGGCTAAGGATCTACGGGATTCATTGAAAAATAAGTACAAGATCGAGGATACCGGAACAAAGAAATTCATTATTGGCAAGTTTTTGGACTACAAAATGATAGACTCTAAAATCCTGATAAGCCTAGTACAAGATCATCAAGTTTTACTTCAAGACATACATGTTGAAAAACTCCCTCTTATGTGGAGAGATTTCAAGAACTATCTCTAGCACAAATGCAAAGCGATGAATTTGGAGGAATTGATAGTCTGTTTGAGGATCGACGAAGACAATAGAAACACCGAAATGAAATCTATTATTCAACTTAGAGCCATTTTTTGTTCAAATTGGTTCGAAAGTTGTCAACAAGAAACGTAAGATCTCGGGTGTTGTACCAAAAAGAGACAACTCCAAGAATGACAAGAAGTTTAAAGGCAACTATTACAATTATGAAAAAGTTGGACATCACTCTAATGAATGTCGAACTAAGAAGAACGCACAAGCAAATGTGGTTGAAAAAGACACCTGTTCTGAAGGGGTACAAGAGATGAATCTTTCGGCGGTTGTTTCTTAATGTAACAATGTTGGAAATTCAAGAGAATGGAGGGTTGATAATGATGCTACATGTCACATTTGTGCATACAAGACTATATTCTTTAACTACAAGGAGTTAATTAGAGAACAACTTTTTATGAAAAATTCTGCAAGTTCTAAAGTTGAAGGATAAGGGAAAGTTAATTTGAAAATGAAATCCGGTAAAGAACCCGTACTCAACAATGTCCTACATGTACCGAACATTCGCAAGAATCTTGTATCTGAGTCTCTACTTAGCAAAAATGACTTTAAACTTGTATTCATATCCGATAAATTTGTACTCACTAAAAATGAGATGTATGTTGGAAAATGATACTTATGCGATGAAATGTTCAAAATGATCGTTCTTACAATTGTACCAAAACAAAACATTATGAATAAAACTTTGAATTCTACTTATATTCTTGTCTATGGCATAGTCGATTGGGACACATCAATTATAAATCTATGCGCAAACTTATGAATCAAAGTTTAATTCCGACACTTAAAATTGATCCTAATCATAAGTGTGAAGTATACGTTGAAGCAAAGTTGGTCAAAACACCATTTTCACTCAATTCAAATGAACACGACACCTTTAGAGTTAATACATAGCGACATATGTGACTTGAAATTTGTTCAAACTAAAGGTGGTAAGAAATACTTTATAACTTTCATTGATGATTGCACAAAGTATTGTTATGTCTTTCTACTACGAAATAAAGACAATACCTTAGATGTCTTTAAACATTATAAGATGAAAGTTGAAAATAAACTTGGTAAACAAATAAAAGTATTTGTATTGATAGATGTGGTGAATATGGGACACTGTTTGAAGAATATTATTCCTATCATGGAATCACTCATCAAACAATGGCATCTTACTCACCCCAATCAAATGGTGTTTCTGAACTCAAAAATCGAAATCTTAAAGAGATGATAAACTCAATGTTGATAAGTTCGGGTCTACCTCAGAACTTGTGGGGGGGAAGTTATTCTATCGGAAAATAGCATTTTGAACAAGATACCCCTTAAGAAAATGAAAAAAACTTCATATGAACTATGGAATGACATCCTTCTTCTTATCAATACTTGAAAGTATGGGGGTGTTTGGCTAAAATTGAAATGCCTAAGTCTAAACAAGTGAAAATCGGTCCTAAGACAATTATTGCTTATTTATTGGGTACTCCAATAATAGTAGTGCATATAATTTCATTGTATATAAATCTGAAATTTAAGATGTACTTGAAGGAACAATAATTAGATCAAGAAATGCATCATTTTTTGAGAATATTTTTCCATATAAAAGCAAGAAAAATACAAGTTCAAATAAAAGAACTTATAATACTACAAATGACACTTCCCATGAGGAAGAACCAATGCGTAGTGAAATGGCTAGAATATCCCTTCGTTTGGCTTAGATTTTCTAACCTATATATTAGAAAATGAACCAAAAACTTTCGATGAAGCAATGTCTACACCGGAAGCACCACATTGGAAAGAATATATCATTAGTGAAATAGATTTATAATGCAAAACCATACTTGGGAGTTAGTTGATTTACCTCCTGGGAACAAACCAAATATAAGGCTAGATTGGTATGGATATAGACAAAAATAAGGAATTGACTTCTTTGATACTTACTCACCCGTAACTAAAATCACCTCGATAAGGTTGTTAATTGCTATTGCAACATTACATAACCTTGAAATTCATCATATGGATGTAAAGACGACATTCCTAAATGGTGAGTTTTAAGAGAAGATATACATGAAACAATCCGAAGGGTTCTTCTATCCTAATACAAACAAAAGGTTTGTAAACTAGTTAGGTTTTTGTATGGATTAAAACAAGCTCCTAAACAATGTCATTAAAAGTTTAACAAAATAATGTTGTCTAATGAGTTTAAAATAAATGAGAATGACAAGTTTTTATACATTAAACATACACTAAATGCCTACGTGATTGTATGTCTATATGTAGACGACATGTTGACAATGGTCAATAGTCACGAAATAATGCTAAACACCAAGAGAATGTTAACAAAACAGTTTGATATGAAAGACTTGTGTGTGTCTGATGTAATATTAGGGACTAAGATCTCTAGGATATCTGAAATACTTTCCTAATCTCACTACATTGAGAGTATACTTAAAAGATATGATATACTTGTGGAACGTCTTGCGAAAACCCCTATTGAGACAAGTTTACACTTAATAAAAAAATACGGATGAATGTGTGTCACAACTAAAGTATTCACATGTTATAAGCAGTCTTATTTATATTACAAATTGCACTAAACTAGATATAGCATTTTTTGTGAATAAACTTCATATATTCACAAGTAATCGAAGCCATGATCATTGGAAGGTTTTAACAAGTGTTCTTAGGTACTTGAAGTATACTTTAACATATATATTACACTTCACAAAATATCATGCGGTATTAAAAAAATATTGTGATGGGAAATGGATATCCAATATAAAATATTATAAGTCTACTAGTGGTTATGTATTTACCATTGGTGAAGCTGCTATATTATGAAAATCAACAAAGCAAACGTGTATTGCTCAATCAACAATGGAATCAGAGTTTATTGCTTTGGATAAAGTTGGAGAAGAAGCAAAATAGTTTCGTAACTTCTTGAAAGATATTCCATGTTGGCTTAAGTCGGTACCTGCAATTAATACACATTGTAATAGTCAATCGGCTATTGAAAGATTCAAAGCAGCATATATAATAGTAAGTCTAGACATATATATCGTATACATAATACCATTAAGAAACTGATCTCTAATGTTATCATTTCCATAGATTATGTGAAATCGAAGGAGAACATCGTAGATCCACTTATTAAAAATTTACTAAGAGATCAAGTACATTTCATATTGATAGGAATTGAATTAAAACCTACTACATAAGGATCTTTGTAATAGTAACCCTACCTTGTTAACAGGAGATCCCAATATCTTGGTTCTAGGGGACACAAAGTTATGAAGATTCAATGGAACACTTGGAAAAAAAATTCTTAACTCATTCCTACGATTATTATAGAACTTTCTGCAAAATGCTAATGTTAATATATCATCTTAATGGTTCCTATATCTTGATTAAGTCAAGTGGAGTAGGGCAGAATATTTTTAATAGAAGATCACCTATATAAGTGTGAGGTGGGGCTGCCTTGAAAATTATTCAAATGCTGAAATTTTCTAAACACTTATGAAATTCAAGAGTGATTCATGGTCAAAATGAACCAAGTCATAAGAATCATGAACGATTTAAGAAAAACATCTCTGTGAGTATTATTGTCTTGCTTTACACAAATGACTGAATTGTTCAAGATATCACGTTGCCAATTAGCCAAATAAATTCGATAGTATTTCACTAAGGAAGATTCAAGATTGGAAGTTACCTTTTAAATCAAATTTCAACATATGCTGTCATATAAGGCGACTATTGATAGTCCTCGATATTCATTAACAAAATAGTTAAAGATGCATGTATTTGCTTCCAAATGGAAGTCTTTTCAAGCAGTCACTAGCAAAGTCCTCGCCAAATCAACTTGATTCGCATCAACCAGAATACTAAGACGTGCTGACTGTTTGATGGATGACTTCTCACATACAATTGGCTGAATTGCATAGAACATTCAAGCACTGGACAAAATTAGATCCTAATCCACTTACAAAATTTGATCAATAAGAATTTTATCCACTTTTGAGTTTATAAATTAGTTAAGAAAAATTCGAATATATATATATTGAATACTATAATTTAAGGGCCCAAATTTAAAGCTTGCCTCAGTCCCACAAAAAACTCAAAGTTTGACCTTAATTAAATTTTGGACCATATTCATGGCTTTGCCCTTGCAAATAAGTGAATGGTTATAGTCCAAAGCTAGACTTTTTGCAATGATTGGATCATGGTGGCTTGAAGGGAGGCTAGCTATGCCAGCCTTGCACTGCATTCAATTGCCAAATTTGCACACTTCTTAGCTTTCCAAATATTAAAGTTTTCTTTTCCATTTTTTATTGCTCCAAATAGTCCACATATTTTCCTTGTATTTGCAACTTTCTGATCAATCATGTCCTCAACATCAATCTATAGCATTTCTCGAAGTCAAATGGTTGGTCGAATATAGTGTACACAATGAATGTTGCTTGTCCTCCTCCACCTTCAATATTAGTTCACTTTTGTAAATGTCAATTAAAGATCAACTTGTCGTTAGGAATGGTTGATCCAAGATCACTGGCATATCACGATCTTCCTCTATATCCAATACAATAAAATCCCTCAAAAATATGAATTTGTCTACTTTCATAAGCACGTCCTCAACCATGCCTAGTGGATGCATGATGGATCTATTAACAAGCTATAGGGATATTGTAGTTGCTTTTACTCCTCCCAAACCAAGTTTCCTATAAAGACAAAGAGACATCAAATTAACACTTCCACTTGAATTACATAAATCATTAAAGTATAAAATTCTTTAATAAAACAAAGTAATTTGAAACTCCCTAAATTTTTTAATTTCGGAGATAATTTATCGAGCAAAACAACAATGCACTTATCATTGATGCAGATGACTCATATTCTTTAAACTTTATTTTCTTGTATAGCATCTCCTTTAAGAAATTTCCGTAGCTCATAATTTGTATATTACATTAATGAATGGGAAGTTGATGCATAAAATTTTTTTTTCAACACAAGAATTGGTTGTTGAGCTTGTGCTTCTGCAACCTTTGAGAGGAATAGGAGGTACATAAGTTTTGATCGAACTTGGAACCCCGGCTTCAGGCAACTGTATTCGGTTGACCAAGATCCTTAGCTAGTTTTGATAGTGATACTAGCATGTGGCTCAAAATACCACCAATCCAATGTGATATCCCTCAACGTATATGGAAGTAATAGAAGTTTGATTACAACATATGTCCCCTTTGAAATTGGAAATTTTGACAATTTCATAGAAATCTTTCTATATGGATATTTGGATCCTCATGTGCCTTTCGATGAAACCATAAAGTATTGCTGAATAGATTGACAGGATCCGTCATCAATTGAAAGTCATATCGCAAAATTCGGATATGCAATGATTAATCGAAAGTAGTTACTGTAGGAGTCAAGAACCATGCCACCCGCAAGTCTTCCTCATCAATTTCCACTTCGTCAAGTTGCTGGATTTGCATAGCCACTAATCGAGCGTGTTCGTCTACAATTGTGATTTGTTATTTTTGTAGTGTTCACATCTTTGGCTGAAAGTACTTTCAATCTCGGAGTCTTAATGGCCCAAGTGTTTTACCTTATAGGATCCACATAAGGAAAAACACTTGCCTTTTGTTTTTATTAGCGTCATCCTCAGAACGTCTGGGGTCAAAATATGGCTTTTAAATTATGTTTCGAATTGTTTTGAGACAATACTTTATAAATACGTAATTATTTTGAATATATTAATCATTTCTTTATTTTTCGATTGTCTGGGAGGGATAAAAGTAAGATCTTGTTGTTTCTTCAACAATTTCTAACTTCTAGTAGATCTCTCAGTAGGATTTGAACTCACTAGCCATTTATCATAGTAAAAAAGAATGAACGGATCTTTTATGATTCCCAAAAAAATCTTCGATTTCTTTCGGAAGCAGATGAAACTTTTTAACGGGTATAAAAAAAAGAAAAACGAATGAAACAAAAACTAAAAGTAAAATAATAGTCCATGACATGAATGTGGTCAAAAACTTATTAAATTATTTATATCGAAAGTGTACAATAATGTCAATCATTAATAAAGTCACCTAAGAGTTCGAATTATCATTTCCATGAATCTATTACCAACTTATATAGTGCAACTCTTACACACATTTATATGTGAAAAACTATTTTGAGTTCAAAGACTAGGATGCAAAGATTGGAATTGGAACCCATACTTACCATTGCGTGAGGGTAATTATACTAAAGAAGGGAAGAGGAGAACCATTGGGTAAGGGGGTACGTGGCTTCAGATTCCAGTCAGGCCATCCTTTCATAGGTGTCAATCTGTCAATATATAGGTTGGCGGATATTAAATGATTTCTGACACAGAAACTGAGTTGACCGTTTGTAGCCTGACACACGTTCCATCAATCAGTCAGGGATTTGATTAGATTTCATCACAAAAGATTTTGGTAGAGGTGTGGTGAGGTGGATTGTGAAATATGGTGAACGTGGAGTATGGGACTTTGCATCTGTTGTGAATGACGGATGAGTTCGGTTCTTCTACCGGTGGGACATTAGTGTTTTAGTTCGGATTTATGGAATTAGTTCGTCTACGTGGATACAATTCATCTGTCCCATGATGGTCCCAATCAGCTCGGACAACACGTGGCAGATGAAGTAGATGGACGAGGTGGAGGACCTCAGAAGGCCCGTAAAAACAGTCCCTCAAATCTATGTATTGATATTTCATATAATGTATGGATTTTGGAAAAATGGTTACATCGTGCCATTATATAGTATATGTGTTAGTTGATGAGGTGAAAACGGTAGGCAGGGGTGAAGTCCTAGCTGGAAGAACGAAGTGATAGGTGTTGGCAACTTTGAGAAAAATTACTGCAAGCTAAGTAATGGCTGGATGACGAAGTGATAGGTGTTGGCAACATTGAGAAAAAGTAGCAGCAAGCGAAGTCCTAGTTGGAGGAGGAAGTGATAGGTGTTAGCAACCTTGAGAAAAGTTGTTGCAAAGCGAAGTCCTGGCTGAAGGACGAAGTGATAGGTGTTGGCGACTTTTAAAAAAGTTGCTGCAAAGCGAAGTCATAGCTGGAGGACGAAGCGATAGGTGTTGGAAACTTTGAGAAAAGTTGTAAAAAAGTGAAGTCCTGGCTGGAGAATGGAGTGTAGATGTTGGCAACTTTGAGAAAAATTGTTGCAAAGCGAAGTCCTGGGTGAAGGACGAAGTGATAGGTGTTAGCAACTTTGAGAAAAGTTATTGTAAAGCGAAGTCCTAACTGGAGGACGAAGCGATAGGTATTGGCAACTTTGAGAAAAGTTGTTGCAAAGAGAAATTCTAGTTGGAGGACTATGTGTTTGCTGATGGGACGGCCTTGGGCTACGTGCTAATTATTTGAAATCTTTCACGCCTTCCCAAGATAATCATGGGGGACGTTGCTTGCTTCCAAGGCACGCCTTCGTGACCATAAATGGTAATTACGACGACGGTTGCATCAGCTCAAGGTGATGTGTCTGGGTCTGTGCTGAAGTACAACATTTCATCTGGGCCATTAGCTCATATGACTTTTGGTTTCAATGGTGATGATGATCCANTTTCTTGCTTCCAATGCATGCCTCTATGACCATAAATGGTAATCATGGCGACGACTGCGTCGACTCAAGGCAACGCGTTTGGGTTTGTGTGTAAGGTACAACGCTTCATCGGGACCATTGGTTTAAGTGACTCTTGGTCTCAACGGTGATGATGAACCATAAATTTGGACGGCTCAGATGTGACTTGAGATGATCTAATGGCTGGGGTGAGTTTGGAGACACCTATATAAGGCCCAAACATCTCATTTCACTTTACTTTTACGAAAATCTCCATTGTTCTTGCATCCTCCATTTCGTTTGTGTTTTTCCAGCGAAGGTTCTGAAACTCCAGCGACCCATTTAAGAATTATGGCAACTTTTTTTTTAAAAAACTATAAGCTCTAGGTAAACTCTTCCTTTCTTTTATCCCATTTTACTTAAAACAATTGTGCCAAATGGCTACTGAAAGGCCTGGGAGCACATCCACGAGTGAGAGGCAGAGTGTTGAGAGTTCGGTCCTCAGAGACCCCATACACTTTAACGAAATAACAAACGACGAGCTAAGGAAGTTTGAGCTTGAGTTTCTCCAAGAAAAGATGGATAATTCTCAAGTGAAGCTCGCTTCCTATCAACGCAAGATGATGCGCTACTACAATGCCAAGGTGAAGAGGAAGACCTTTCACATGGATGACCTAGTACTCCGAAGAGTGTTCTCATCGTCAAAAGAGCCGAGAACAATAACATTGGGCCAAATTGGGAGAGCCCATACCGTGTCACTGAAGAAGTGTGACCTGACACATACATGATCGAAAGTGTGGACGGCAAAACAATGACTCATCCCTGGAACGTCGAACACTTGAGAAAGCATTATCAGTAGGAAAATCGTAGGTGTTATCGTGTAAATAGCGTTTACAATTAAATGAACTAGTTTTCTTTATGCTTCTGCATTGCTCCCAAACGAACTTACCTCAACCAAGGATGTTCACTTCATTAGGAGAGTGCGGGTGTCAATCCTGGTTAAGTGAATCAATATCGTTCTCACGAATTTTCACTCCTTGATGAGGTACATGCTCCCTCAGGGGGCTATCTCAACCAAGGATGTTCACTTCATCGGGAAAGGTGCGAGTGTCACTCCTGGTTAAGAGAATCAGCCGTGTTCTCACACATTTTCACACCTTGATGAGGTGCATGCGCCCCCAGTGAGCCACCTCAACCAAGGATGTTCACTTCATCACTAGAGGTGCGGGTGCAACTCCTAGTTAAGTGAATCAACAGTGTTCTCACACATTTTAACTCCTTGAAGAGGTGCATACGCCCCCAGGGGGCCACCACAACCAAGGATGTTCATTTCATCAGGAAAGATGTGGTGCCACCCTAGGTGGAGTAGCCAAGCTTAGATGAAGTGTTTACACTTACGGTTAATTTACTTTTTTCATTTTCTTAAGTGGTTAAGCAGACGAAGTGTTTACACTTACGGTTCATTTGATTCTTCAATTTTCTTAAGTGGTTAAGCTTAGATGAAGTGTTTACAAAATCTGGTTAATTTGTTTCTTCCATTTTCTTAAGTGATTAAGCTCAGACGAAGTGTTTACACTTACGATTTATTTGTTTCTTCCATTTTCTTAGGTGATTAAGCTCAGACGAAGTGTTTGCACTTACGGTTCATTTGCTTCTTCCATTTTCTTAAGTGATTAAGCTCAGACAAAGTGTTTCCACTTACGGCTCATTTGCTTCTTCCATTTTCTTAAGTGGTTAAGCAAACGAAGTGTTTACACCTATAGTTCATTTGCTCCTTCCATTTACTTAAGTGGTTAAGCTTGGAAGAAGCATTTACATTCATTTTATCCCTTTGTTTGTCTGATAACATGTTTCGTGTGAAGCGACAACACTTGCGAACAAAGAATTTCATTGAAAACAAATCAGGGCCGAATCCATTACAAAAGATTACAAAAGATGAGAAAGGAAAAAACCTAAGGATCTACATTTACAATGGCCCCATTTCCCACCTCCTCCAAGGGGCCCTCCTCCTCAGCATCGGCCCGACCTCCTATAGGGCCGTCGAACTCTTCTTCTAGGAAAGCAATGTTCAGCTACGGATGTACCTCCCTTAGGCGAGATATCATTTGTTGGGCGTTCCATGAAGCCTAGTAGTTGGCAATTGATCGAAGTTATCGATGTAGTTCTAGACTGCCATTTCGCCTACTAACTTCACTTCAGCCTTAAGAGACTTAATCTCCTCCTTTTAGGCTTCGGTAAACATCTTAAGTTCAACTTTCCTTGTTGGCCCCCTCTAAGGCCTCTGAGGCAATAGCAATGAAATTCTTTGTTCGCAAGTGTTGTCGCTTCGCCCGAAACATGTTATCAGACAAACAAACGGATAAAATGAACGTAAACACTTCATTGAAGCTTAATTACTTAAGAAATGGAAAAAGCAAATGAACCGTAGGTGTAAACACTTCGTTTGCTTAACCACTTAAGAAAATGGAAGAAGCAAATGAGCCGTAAGTGTAAACACTTCGTATGAGCTTAACCACTTAAAAAAATGGAAGAAGCAAATGAACCGTAAGTGTAAACACTTCGTCTGAGCTTAATCACTTAAGAAAATGGAAGAAGCAAATGAACTGTAAGTGTAAACACTTCGTCTGCTTAACCACTTAAGAAAATGGAAGAAGCAAATGAAACGTAAGTGTAAACAGTTCATCTGAGCTTATCCACTTAAGAAAATGGAAGAATTAAATGAACAGTAAATACTTCGTCTGCTTAACCATTAAGAAAATGGAAGAAGCAAATGAATTAGATTTTGTAAACACTTCTTCTAAGCTTAACCACTTAAGAAAATGGAAGAAGCAAATGAACTGAAAGTTTAAACACTTCGTCTGCTTAACGACTTACGAAAATGGAAGAATCAAATGAACCGTAAGTGTAAACATTTCGTCTAAGCTTGGCTATTCCACCAAGGGTGACATCCACACCTCTCCTAATGAAATGAACATCCTTGGTTGTGGTGGCCCCCTGGGGGCATATGTACCTCGTCAAGGAGTAAAAATGTATGAGAACACTGCCGATTCGCTTAACCAAGAAGTGGCACCCGCATCTCTCTTGATGAAGTGAACATCCTTGGTTGAGGTGAGTTCGTTTGGGAGCAATCCAGAAGCAAAAAGAAAACTCATTTAATTGTAAACGATATTTACACGATAACACCCACGATTTTCCTACTGATAATATTTTCTCAAGTATTCAACGTTCCAGGGATGATACATTGTTTTGCCGTCCAGAATTTCGATCCTATATGTGCCGGGTCGCACTTCTTCAATGATGTATGGGCCCTCCCAGTTTGGTCCCAATGTTTCCGTTCCCTGCTCTTTTGATGATGGGAACACTCTTCGGAGTACCCGGTCATCCACGCAAAAGGCCTTACTCTTCACATTGGCATTGTAGTAGCGCATCATCTTGCTTTGGTAGGAAGCGAGCTTCACTTGAGAATCATCCCTCTTTTCTTGGAGAAGCTCCAGATTGAACTTCCTTAGCCGTCCACACTCTTGGGGAAATAAATGGAATGAAAAATGCTAAAGGGAATATCTACACCTAAGTTGGCCGACGCTAAAGCATCCACAACCCAACCATTTGTGCCCAAGAGTTCGGGTGGAGTTGGGTCGGAGCCAATCCGTTAAGAACGAAGAACTAGCCTAAAGAATAGGTGAAAAAGAAGTCTGAGGCCGGCCTTAAATAGGTTTTCGCTTATGGCCACACACTGTGGCCTCAGATAACACGCCATCTTGTTTAGGTTGGGTATTATGAGATTTATATTATCAGGAATCCTAAAGAACCTCCTACACTTATCCAATTTTCCTAAGGTAGTGGTTGAGGAGTAGTTGTAGGCCCCCTAAATAACAAAAGTATGCCGGAAGTCTCCAAATATTTTTCCTTGGATTTGTTGACCTCAAGAAATGGCTCCGACGCGTGGCCAAAAGAATAAGTTTCACCTATGCCCCTCCCTACGCACAATAGCACACCGTTAGTCACTCGTGGCCTTTTCTGGTGGAGGGTGGAAGCAGTCGCGAGCACTCAGACGGTCAAGTCAATATTTCAATCAATTGGAAAGTGTTATTCGACAGTAGAGTGGTCACCGGGACGTGGTTGAGAATGTGTGTAAATATAGTGAAAAGCTATTTTGAGTTCAAAGACTAGGATGCAAAGATTGGAATTGGAACCCTTGCTTACCATTGCGTGAGGATATTTATACTAGAGAAGGGAAGTGGAGAACCGTTGGCTAAGGGAGTACGTGGCTTCAAATCCCGACCGAGCCATCCTTTCATAGGTGTCAATCTGTAGGTTGACGGGTATTAAATGATTTCTAACACAGCAACCGAGTTGACCGTCCTGCCACACGTACCATCAATGAATCAGGGATTTGATTTTGGATAGATTTCATCACAAAAGATTTTGGTAGAGGTGTGGTGAGGCGGATTGTGAAATGTGGTGAACGTGGAGTACTGGTCTTTGCATCCGTCGTGAATAGAGGATGAGTTCGGTTCTTCTACCAGGTGGGACGTTAGAGTTTCAATTCAGATTTATGGAACAATTTGTCCATGTGAATACAGTTCATCTGCCCTGTGATGATCCCAATCAGTTTGGACAACACGTGGCTGATGAAGTGGAAGGATGGCCCGGTCGAGATCTAAAGCCACGTACCCCCTTATCCAACGGTTCTCATTTTCCCTTCTCTAGTATAAATACCCCCACACAATGGTAAGTAAGGGTTCCAATTCCAATCTGTGCATCCTGGTCTTTGAACTCAAAATAGATTTTCACTATATTTACACACATTCTCAACCACGTCCCGTTGACCACTTTACTGTCGGATAACACTTTTCGATTGACTGAAGTACTTACTTGACCGTCGAGCGCTCGCGGCCGCTTCCATCCCTCACCAAAAAAAAACCACGAGTGACTAACAGTAAGCTACCGTGCATAGGGAGGAGCATAGGTGAAAACTTATTCTATTGGCCACTCGTCGGAGCCATTTCTACATGAATCAAAATAAGCCTCAACTATATGTATTATATCACCCTAGAATAAGCCTTAACTAATTCCATTATATCACGTAGGAATTCAATTCATGATCGCAACAATAATAAAATTATATCTTTACCTATTATCTAGTTATCATATTTTACCACACGATATAAAACTATAACTTACTTCTCGACTCGTCACAATTTCACAATTCAATAAAATAGTGGTCAATTATATCTAAGACAAGAAATAATGGAAGTAGAATCAATACATGAAAGAACTAAAATCAATAATCTTGAGAATTAGAATTAAAGATACACAACTATGTTACATCGTTTGTCCCAAAAATCAGATTAGTTACACATATGATGGTAAAACAAAAACACAAGAAAAGAATTTAGTACATCACCGAATTTTGAAAGTTTTCGAAAGTTTTATCCTGAGCATTCTAGAAATATTTTTGAGAGTCTCAATTCCGGGAACAAAATCGCTAGCATTTAGAAGTTCCAGCGCATCCTTGTTTAAATGTTGTCTTAACTCCTGAGCTTTTTCTAGGTCCACTAATGAGGAGGAAAACCAACAGCATATGCCAAATGCACACTGACTGCCACGTCATTGCCACCTATGCACAATCTGCCACATAATCACATGTAATAGAATGGAATGAAGTATGCGATGTCCACTGGATAACCTTCTTTTACTTTCTCAATAGCAAAGCCCTTTGTTTAGTTTCTTTTCCTTCCATACGCTTATAATGCTTTTATTGAGAGTACTACGTGTCTTTTTTGTTACCACGATTTTCCTCCGCCATAAGTGATGTTTTTCTAAATAAAGCTCGAAGGTTCTACCGAAAGAGAGAGAGAGAGAGTTTAATCTATTCATTTGCCAAATTTTCTGCCTTTGTTCCTTCTAATACATTACCTAAGCAACATGAGTCGCCAATTCTTAGTAACAGATGCATTTTCATTCTCCCGATGATTATGATTGTACAAAAATAAGAGAATGTACTGACCATATTTCCTGTACCTGCATCCAGGCAACTAGAAAACCAAGACGGTGTCATACAATCATGCTGCCTATCATCTAATAGCCCACAGGTACCAGTCCAGCAGTACCGAACATCCTGTGTTGCAAAGAATCAGTTTAACAAACTAATCTCCCCTGCGTTTGGTACGATGACTCTATTAGAATAGAAAGAGTGCCGTACAATACACTTAACCAATCAAGCCAAAAAAAGAAAGATCCCTGTGATCATCACACCAACCTATAAGCACATATCCCTATTCATATGCATAAAAAAACCTGTTAGTCCGAAAGCGTCATGGACCAATAATGGGGTTTTTTGAGAAATGCGTTAACCTCTGGATATGAAAGCAGAAGGGCTAAAAATTTTAATCGATTGGTTTCAAGATACACGTGGGCCATAAAAACCCGTGCTCAAAATATTCCATTAAGTACTGTGCAAAAATAAAAGCGTCCAAGGGAGGATTGGGAGGCATCTTAATTAAGCACCAATACCATCAGGACAAAATCTCCACAGCCAAACTCAATGGATTGTAAGCACACTGTATTTAGAAAAATATGCATAAAATCAGAAGGAAATAGTCAGAGGATACTTGAAATTACCAAACAGCTAAAATAACTATCTTCAAAAAAAATAAAACTAAAAATCTATAAATTTTCTGTAGAGATGGAAATAAGAACTTCAACTGATTACTATAAGGCATCAATAGAAAATATGGCAAACATGTATTATTCAGCTTCTCAGCATAGGTTTAATAGTTATATAGTTGTTATTCACGAACAACACGCAACTATAAATATTTACAGAAATAATATGTGAAGTTAAGGTGAACCACATCCTGGAGAGAGAAAAATATGGCTTCAAAATATAGTGAATGACTGCCTTCCGGACGTTGTCTTCAGAACTGTAATTAAGTGATTTCATCTGCAGAAAAGAATCAAAAGAATTACAAAGCCAGAATTTTTATAAAAGTAAATTATTAAACTTCTAATTTTCATTATTGAAAGGATACATAAGAGCAACATCAATTCTTGGCCTCTTTTCAACCTTCACGTCCCCTGATATAAATCAGCTAAATTAAAGTAACAACACAACCACCAAATGAATATTCATAAACCATGCACAATATGAGGAACGGGAAGGGTTTTGCGTAGACTCTGACAATCAAACAATTGTAGTGACCAGAACATTTATACTTATCGACTAAAGATCTCCCAATAGATCGACAAGATCTTGTAAATCCTCACCCCAATCTGGTGTTTTTGCTACCAAATCGTCCACCGCTGCGACTAATGGTTCATCGTCTGCCAAAATTGCTTCGGCTTCATTGCCAACAATGAGATCTTCTCTGAGCATTTCCTCCAACAGACTCTCTGTAGTAGAATTCAAACCAGTACCACTAGTAAAGGGGTCACTCTCTGATGTACTGTCCTTCACAACATCGTTGCTGAGTGGAGCGGAAAACAACGTCTCAATCTCTAATTGAATGTTCACAAACTCCTCTTCATCTTGACTAGTATAATTTGAAGATTGATCAGCATCCTGCAAATTCTCGATATTTAGACTCGCAGTGAGTCTCCTCTTTTGCCCAATTTCTAAGCACTCTTGCTTCAGCGCGTATTTATCCATATAATGCTGGACAAACAGCGGATTCCTGAATGCTTTAGCAATGAAACTCATCATTTGTTGTTGCTTCCTTTCTGTGCTGTAAATCCTTTCTTCCATTTCCATGATCTGCTCCCTTGAGTTATGATGTTGTTGCTTCAGTTTCTCAATCTCCATCGTCAACACATTGCTATCATCTTTCAGTCTTTCGACTTCTTCTTCTGCACCAGAATGTCCCAATTCAACACATGAACTTCCTCCTTGTGATGTCGAGCTTTGCATGACATTTCGCTTCCTCTTGATCGTCTTCAAGAGATGCTTCTGTCCTCCCAAAAATCCCTCATTTGCAAATTCCCATCTATCCGGATCCACCTTTTTAAAACCCTGCATTTTTCAATAATTAAGTAACCGTAAGAATTCAAAATTTGAATACACTTTAAACTAATCAAAATCATCAGAAACAGAGAAAAAACCGAACTAGTTTCTTCTGTAACATCTAACATGCGAGAACCACCATGAACTGTCAAATGCAAGTGTAATAGTGCATCAAAATTAACGAAGATTCACAAACATTGTAGAATTATCACTAATTTTGGAGATAGACGGGTTAATAGCTTGATATCAAGTAAATCAGGGGCAAATTTACCCAATGCTTGCAGCATAAAATTGTGGAATCGTACGTTTCAAACAGTATATAATATTTCTACAAGACTCAACTTAATGTAAAAACCATTACAGAAGAAGTTCCGCAAATTTTAATAAGTCAATTCTGCTTCAAGAATTTAATTAAAATCCATAATTTAAGTAAATCTTATTAATAATCAAGAACAAGTTGGAATAAACCAGATTTCGATAGTTAACCTTTTTCCAGCATCATCTTAAAAAAAAAAAAACACCATTTTCAACATGAGAAAGCCCTAGTTAAAGAAACTACTGAATAAATTGAAAAAGTGGAACTAGAATTCAAAGTATACTATGAATTTAAGCCAAATAAATAGCAAATTTTAGATGCGTTCTAAAGAAAAAAAAAATTGCAAAACTTGAAATCGAAACAGACCAATTTATCAAGTTAAAACTACAATAAGAAAAATAAATATGAAATCGTCATGGGTTATTGAAAATACTTACATATGTGTTGAGCTGGCGAACGAAGGTAGAGAAATTGCTGTGCTTGAAGTACTTAGGGAGGAAAATGGTGGAGAATTTATGAGAATCCCACACAATAAAACTGTTCCTGCTTCTGCTCCATGAAATCACTGCATCTGTCGAAGAATCTTCCACCATTTCAAAAATCTTGATCAGAAATGGAGGTGGGCCCACCTCATGCAACCTCTCCATTGGCTGTGCAAACACTGTACTGGTTGCGGTGGCAGTGAATTCCACTTCCATCTTAACAGTTAAGCCTTAACAAAACTTTCTGCAAGTATAAAAAAATTTTAATTTTCTGAAAAGAATCAAATTTTCAGTGAGTGCGACTGAGAGTGAGGCGTTTTATATATGGAGCTGGAGTGGAAGTTCTAGAAAATTTTAGAAAAGAAGAGGAAAGACAGTCTATTTTTATTTTATATTTTATATTTTATTTTAAGTTTAGAAGTTTCCTTTTTTGTGCGATAGTTTAATGGCTTGCTAATTCGGGAGAATCTAGAAAGTTAACTGGGCTTAGGATGTGAAAAGTCAACAATTCATTTAGCTCGTTATTTGTCAAAATTATTCCATCATGTAATCATAAATTTTAATCTACTCGGACATGCCACCGTCAATTTATTTGTACAAAATCAATGTATATGTAACAGAATTCATATTACATTAAAAATAAACATTTTTCCATGCTAATTAGAAGGAAGGGTATGTTTGATTCACCAATTTTTTTCCATGGAAAATGACTTCCAACTTCCACTTTTTACATGTTTGATACATTTTTTTCTAGGCAATTTATTTTCTTGGTTTTGTTTCTCACGTGCCACTTTTCTTGATTTATGAGAAAACCAATTCCCACCTTTTTATTTTTTTGTCAACAATGGTAAAAAAAAAATTTAATTTAATGGACAATTTTAATGTAAAACAAAGCCAAATGAATGGCATTCGATATGGTAAATTTTTTAAAATTTTTCATTTTTTGACACTTGGAACAAATTTTAGATTCAATGGTACATTTATTTTTTGCAAATAAATTGTCAAACTATTTGTATAAAATCAATGTACGTGATTCATATTACATTAAAAATAAACATTTTTCTATACTAATAAGAAGTAAGTCAAATATTTTTGGATAGCATTAGACACTTTTTTTATTTTAACGAACAAGATATTTATTATTTTGCAATTTATTGTCCAAATTAAAAACACTATTTTCAAATTTCACCAATCAAACAAACTCATTTATTCTCAAACTTATATTTTAATTTTGTAAATTCTTTAGGCGTAGGCCTCGAGTTTTGAAATGGGCTGAAGTATGGACATGAAGTAACCAAAATTTCCAGACGATCAACTCAATTGATGCGAGGGAAATTAAGGGAGTTCTTACCTTTTTACTATACATTTCAAAAATGAAGTCTTAATTAAACTTATATTTTCATAAACTTCTTAATTAGTATTTAATATGTTTATTAATATAAAATGAAAAGGGAAAACTGCAGCCATGGTACAAAACTTTTCACCTTTATGTAGATTTGGCCCAAACCTTTACTTTGTTGTAGCCACGGTGCCAAACTTTGTAAAAACTCATACCTGAAGTCCAAATGGATGAAAACTATTTAGTTTGACTAAACCAGATATTGATTTTGACAATAATTTTGACTAATTTTAAAATGTTAAAATGACAACTTTACATTTTTATATTAAAATAACTAAAATCAAATAATTAAAATCAAAAACCAAATAACTTATTCTTCTCCATCCTCCCACTCACCCCAAAACCACCATCCCCACCACCACCACTAGACATCTCCACTGCACCCACCCAATGTCGACACCACCTTTAGTGCCTCCACCTCCATCACACCCTAACATCTCTACCTCAAATCCACAACCACCACAACCCAATTGTCCACACAATAAGGTTTGACTTTTGACAGAAAAGTCTAATTTGGGGATAGAAATATATAAGGTAAACAAGCTAAGATAATTTGAGGATATTGCAAAAATAATTGGTTAAATCAATCATTTGGCTTTTCTAAAAGTGAATGATATCACGAAAATAATTGGCTGAATCAACCATTTGGCTTCTCTAAAAGTGAATGAATGGCCTTCCAATTAATCAGATATTTGATAGATTTTCACTTTTTCCCTCTTTTACACAAAAATCTATACCAAATATTATCCTTCAAAAAATGCTGAAATTCTTATATCAGAAAGTAAATGATTTCATTTCAAGAAAAAAATAAGTTTACCTTCCCATCATAAATTTCATCTTTATGATTCACATCAATGGCTCCGGAAGCCATTATGCGGATAGGATTTGTCACAGCAAACAGCTTCATAGAGATGTTGTTGTGGTGTGATGGAGGTGGAGGCGCCGGGTTTGAGTGGGTGCAATGGAGCCATTTGGTAGTGGTGGTGGTAGTATGGGGGAGGGGTGTGTGAAGTGGATGGAGATGAAAAAGTTATTTGGTTTTTTATTTTTGATTTTAATTATTTGTTTTCAGTTATTTTATTATGAAAAATGTAAATTTACAATTTAACCTTTTAAAATTAGTCAAATTATTGTTCAATTATATGGTTAACTAACCGTTCTTCCATTTAAACTTTAGGTGCGAGTTTTTACAAGGTTTGGTACCATGAATGCAATAAAGTGAAGATTTGGATCAAATCTGCATAAAAGTGAAATATTTGGTACTATGGCCACAATTTTCCCAAATGAAAAAGATATTTAATATTTAACAATTTTTAAAGATTATCTTAAGCTAATGAGAAAGAAAAACAAATCTTTTCAAATTCTTATCCTCCATTAATGATTAACCATTTCATTACTTTCTCTCTCTACCCGTCACTTTCTTCCACAGACTTCATTGTCTTTCTTCTAGAAACTTCATTCAAGCTTCCATTGAAAAAATCGCAATCCATCTTCCAAAAAAAAAATTCGTGAAATCGCCATTTTCCACTTCTATCTACTCTACTTTCAACTCATACTTTAATTGAAGCATTCCACCACTACAATATTCGGTTTAGCAACATTCAACAAAATTGAAGAAAACGGTGTTAACTCGAAGTGTGAATAGGAATATAGATGAACCTCGAAAAGGAAGAAAAACATGAAGAATCTACACCCAAAAATATGAAGTCCGAATTCGGTTGGAAATCGTCGAAAAAGGTGAATCCCAATTATGTACTTCATTTTTTTAAATGCTTTCCAGTATGAAAGATGGTGTATGTGTATGTGTATGTTGAGCACGATTTTAATTTATTTTTCTGTGACCTAAATATATTAAATTTTGGTCTCATTTTTGTTTATATAAGACCAGAAAATTACATCTGTAATCTCGCGGTCGTAATTTTTTTATTTATTTAAATGCTTTGCAATGTCAAATTTAGTGTATGGATATGCTTGGCATTGTGAATGGTTTTTTTGTGATCTGATTTTGGAAATCTGTATCCTAATTTTAATAAATTGTGATCTGATATTGATATAGTGTGACCTAATTGTGAGTATAATGTGATTCAATATCTATAAACTTTGATCTAATTTCTTATTGTGGTCTAATGTTAGTGTTTGTGAAATACTTATTGTTAAATGTAACAAGGTGTGAGCTTGATTAGGTGGGTATACGGAGGATTATATTCATTTGATTACAAATAAAATTTGTTGACACAGCGAGACGATGCATTTTCATCTAAATTTGTTAGTGTTGATGTTTTGTAACTTTTAAGTTTGATTTTGTGACCATATATTTCAATTTAAGATAGATGCAAGTCACATTTTAAACTATGACAAATACTAGTGTACCTCAATAGGTTTTAGGTCAATCATTTGTATTATCCTTATGTAATTCTGCATGTCACGATATAAATGTTTGCCTAAATCACACTTTATGGGTTACTCGATAGAACATGTCATAGTCACAGGAGAACATGTCAAAAACTGAATAAATCGTGTTAATGTTTGTATTTGTGACTGCACTTGTGATTGCGATACCCTGTATAACATTCTAATTTATGTTGGAATAGAAATACTTGATCATAGAACGTATTTGTTTTTAACATTACACAAAAAATGGCATTTTGCAACACGTAAAATGAAACATTCGTTGATTAAATGTTGCTAAATGGGTCTATCGCAACATTTTAGCAAGTGAATGTTGCTATTGGTGAACATAATTGAGCTTTCGCAATATTTTTCGCAATATTTTTTAAATAAATATTGCTAATGTCGCATTTTGCAATGTTTTATAAATGTTGCGAAATGTTTAAGTTTTTGCAACGTTTTTTTAACGTTGTTGAAATCTGATTCTATAGAAATGTTAAGGACTTGTTGTTGAAACTCTCAATATAAAATCTTTTGCAACGTTTATTGATTTTTACGAAAAGATTACTTTTTGCAACGTTTTTTAATTGTTGCAATTGGCAACGTTTTTGAACATTACGAAAAGTTCACTTTTTGAAACATTTTCTGAACTTTACAAAAAAATTTATACTTTTTTTCCCAAATTAAATTATATACGAGCTCAAATGATAAAAACTAAAAATAACTAAACCCTACCCTCCTCCATTTATGCCTCTTTCTCCCAATCTCTTTCAATCCCACAATTTCCATAGCCTCCCAATTACTTCTTCCTTCCACGGCCTCTCACTCAAAGCCGCCACCGCCCGCCCATACATGTCCTTCTCTGCCTCCGCCATTGTCGCCTCCCAGTGAGCATTTCCTATCAAGAGCACCGCGCTTTCCCTTGCTTTTCTCGCAGCTTCTACTCTGAATTTCGACGAAGCTACAACGCAAGCTCTCCACTTTCCAAAATCGCAATTTCCCCGAACCCATATTTTGCTCTACTTTTTTGAAAAGCCATACATAGATAAACAGCATTTAATCTTTGAGAACTTAGAGATAAAGGCCCTCCGAGGTCAGTTTTTTTCAGTTATTGAACTTAAATGACGAGTGCGTTGGAGCTATTCTAAAACAGGAGGTCTCATTTTGGTCGGAGTTCACACCCTTTAGAATTTGTTCCGGAATTCGATTCCACAAACTCTCTCGATCGAAACAATCGCCACCGCCACGCAAATAATTGTTTATCATAGCAAAGGAGAGAATTTATCTTCTCCGGCTTTGGCCTTGAAGTACCCTGTTTCAGTTTTGCTGTCAAACATTGAGGGTCTTGTCTTGTGAGGCACATGGAGGCCTCTTCAAGGTAATTGGATAATAACAACTCTCTCTCTCTCTCTCGAGATCTATGCTGGAATATTTAGTTCTGTCATTCATGGGAGTTTTGCCATTTTCTTGAATTGGACGGGTCTGAATCTTGGATTTATTCTTTCAGTGCATTGAATTTTACCATGTGGTAACTGATTGCTTAAAGTCGTAGCTGAATTAATTTAATCTTGAGACTTGAATGAAACAGGGAAAGTTTAAGAAATAATAAAGATTCATGCCTGAAAACTCAGATTATCTACTTTATTCCATGTAAACTCATATTATATGGATATTTCTTGGTGTTGGGATCATTAATTTCTCCAAATTCATGGAAAAATGTACTGAATTTTATCATAAGAGTTTGTTTTTGTATATTTTAATCAAATTCTGTTTTGCTATTTTTCTTCCAGCTTACTTGAAGCCATTAATCTGATTCTCGTGTGTTCAACACCAAAAAAGCTACTGATAAGAGGCTTTGGGGATAATTAGAGATGGCTATATCTTTCATGAGGTACAGTAAGTTATTTTCCGAATCTTAATTTGTGAAAATTTTGAATGAGTTTTGGGAAGTGATGATAATCTATATCTATGTATATCAGAGGCTCAGCGCGTCTGTGCTTTGCTGAACATATATTTTGCACATCAGTCTGATCCCAAACTCTTAATAAAGAGGTGTAAAATTTTGAAAAATCTGGATTAAATTTAATTGCACCATGAAATTTCCTCGGTGATTTCTGGTGCCACTTTGTCATCTTCTAGAGGTTTGGCATTGTCAAGATGGGTTTCATCTTCTGCAAAAGGCCTCAGTTAATATTATAGCTTGAATGACTAACCTACAGAGTAGTCGTCCTGGTGAAAGGAATGCTTAGCAGGTATATAATTGTATCAAACCTTCTTTCCATTAGTATTGTGTAAACAAGAAGAGAAGCTATAGAAGTTCTTGAAGTAATTACTATAAAATATTCATGGATTTAGATGGTGTCATAGTTTTTCCTCTAGAGGAGTGTTCTTTAGGATTCTTCGGTTACAATCTTTAATGGTTGACATAACACCCATGTGAAAGAGCTTAACAAAGAAGATAGTTTTACTCAAGCCTTCAAAATGCAAAAAAGTGTCCAGTTTTCTATTTTACCTCTTTCTTCTTTTGTTTGAACCCCAGGATACCCTCTTGGTAAAGTTCAGTTATCATGATGTTTGGTTCAGATGATGGTCTTGATTTCAATTAGTTATTTTTCTTTATTAGTTGTTAGTTGTTATCTTTGTAGTTTCAATCCTTAATAAACGTTGTTGAGTTTTTATGTCATTTTCTTTGCTAACATTCTATCATCCTGTGTGATTGGTGTATGCTGACTACAGGCCATTACTGCCTTAAAAAGAGGCTCTTATCTGCTAAAGTATGGGTCAAAGGGGAAAACCAAAGTTTTGCCCTTTCCAACTTTCCATATATATACACACTCCTACGGCAATAGTCAAAAAAAGGTTCCAAAAGAGTTATTAGAAACACTCGAAAAACGTTGCAAAAAGATTATTAACAACATTCAAAAAATGTTGCAATAAGGTTATTAGCAACATTTAGAAAACGTTGCAAAATGTTATTAGGTACAGTGAAAAAATGTTGCAAATGATTATTAACAGCATTTAAAAAACGTTTTCGTATCCTTTCTATTATACGACAACATTGAGATTTTCAACATACGTCCAAACGTTGCAAAAAGTCTTCAGCAACGTTTTTTGAACGTTGCAAATGGCTATTTTTGTTGTAGTGTAAGAAGATTAGCACCTGAGCCATAACGAATGTTATCACAATCTTTTGTTCAACAAGGTACAAACAAACATTGTGACTGGCCTACCCCATCATCAAAATAGGTAAATCGCTTTAATTATATGAAAATAATAACATTCTTATTTTATTTTGAGTAGTACTTAAGGGATGTCGTTTTGAATGATTACAGACACGACTCCGGAGTTTTCGTCATTAAGCGCGTAAGGTACTTGCTCCACAATAATCTCACAAACGTGTCTATGTTATTTGATGCTATCAAAGTCAGACTTGAAATTACATCGTCGTTGTTGAAAAATAGACAAATTAGGTCTATTGGAAGGCAAGGAAAAATGAAGACAAATAATTGATTTTTTTTTTTGGCAATGATTTTTCATTTATGATAGGTAGATGTTTAGTCAAACGAATATTGGTTGCTACGTGCATATGGATGAATATTTTACACTTCTAATACTACAGACGTATATTTTTATAATTATTATTATATTTTGAGGTTTTTTATTGATATTTTAATGTATGAAATCAAGTACATGAACGGAATTATTCAAGCTTATAACAACTGATTATAGGTTTTTTTTTTTTTTTGCATATAAAAAATATTGACAACGTATTTAGGATACCTTTTTTTCAGAAAAAAGGTCCAATGGTGATGTCGAGATTGCTTTTAAAAGGGAAATTG